>VMDO01005302.1:0-19663 GCA_007922755.1 Pedetes capensis
TTCTTCTCTCCCTCCCTCTCTATCTCTCACTCTTTCTCTCCCTCCCTCGCTCCCTCCCTCTTTCTTTTGACAGGGTCTTCTCATTGTGTCCCCAGACTGACCTTGCATTCACATTGCTCCTCCTGCCTCAACCTCCCAAGTGCTGGGATTACAGGCCTGTGCATCACATCCAGCTTAGGCCACATTCTCTTTAGGCACCTTGTTGTTGTTAGGTGCCATTGAGTCAGATCCAACTCATAGTGACCCTATGTACAAACAGAAAGAAACACTACCCAACACTGTGTCATGCACAGGACCCTTTTATGTTTGAGCCCATTGCTGTAGCCACTGTGTATCTTCTCATTTTGAGTTCTGCCGCCCCAGCAAAAGGAGGTCCCAAAGGCTTTATTTACTCCATTCTTGTCATTAAGGTTGGCTCTTCTTTGAGGAGGCAACTCTTCCCCAGTCATTTCTTGAATGACTTCCAGCCTTGGGGGCTCATTTTCCAGCACTAAATTTGACAGTGCTTTTCTAATATTTTCAATAGCTGATTTTTTCAGGAGATTAGCTCAGTTGATAGAGTGCTGCTCTGCCCTGAAACCCTAAGTTTGATGCCCAGCACTGCAAAAATGGGAGAAAGACTTGGCAGCCCACTCCCAAAACAATCCTGAAAACAATCAGCCACTGAAAGCCCTATGAATAGCAGAGAAGCACCGACAAAGTGCCAGGTATGGCACAGCGTCAAGAGTGTTTCATTCTGTTGTACATAGGGTCGCTATGAGTCGGACCTGACTCAACGACACCTAACAACAACAATTGTTTTGGGAGTTGGCTTCTGGGTCCTTCTCCCTAGACTGCCTTAGTCTGGAAGCTCAGCTGAAACCTGTCCACCATGGGTGGCCCTGCTGGTATCTGAAATACCTGTGGCATAGCTTTCAGCATCACAGCAACACATAAACCCTCACAGCACGACAAGTTGACAGACACCTGGGGGAAGGAGAAATTGGCTGCTGAAAAATCCAACAGGAATGGATGTACTGCCTATCTTTCCAGCATAAAAGGCATAGTCACAAGGTTATACATAAATAAAAGAATCACTCCAAATACACGTTCAAACGTTCATCTTAACCAAGCAAGGTGGCACACACTTGCATAATCCCAGCCCTACCGAGGCTGAGGTGAGGCTGGCCAGATCCAGGGCAGCCTGGGCTACATAGCCAGGTCATATCTCAATAAAAACAAAAAGGAGAAGAAAAAAAGAAAGAAAAATAATTTGCCTTATTCTTTTGTCATAATTTGAAGTAATTCTTATAGGTACATTATATTTAATTCAAAATTTCTTTTTAAATGTATTTTTATTTTTAATTGGCATATAGTAGTTGTTCAGAATTATGGGATACAGACTGATATTTCAAAAAATGTGTAACTTATATAATGATCAGATCAGGGTAGGTGGCATATCAACCACCTCAGACATTTGTCCTCTGCAGACTTTCTTTTCTAAACTTTGGCTCAAACCTTTTTTTTTTTTTTTCCTTTGCAGTACTTGGGAGTTGAACCAAGGGCCTCATGCCTACTCTTACCACAAGGCAGCACCCCCAGCCCTTGTTTTATTTTTTATTTTGAGACACAGTCTCATTAAATTATGCAGGCTGCACCTGGCCTCAAACTTGTGATCCTCTTGCCTCAGCCTCCAGAGTTGCTGGGATTAAAGATGTGTGCCACGGCTTCAAATCTTCTTTCCAAACCGGGAAATATGAATGTAACGACACATAGATATTCTGATCAGAAACAAGGTATGGATAAACACAGTGCCTGTCAGCGATACTTTAAACCACATCCATTTCTGTATAAGCATGTGTTTGCAACCACCAACTGTCCAAAAATTAAAACGCACTGGAAAGTGGGAGAATATGAGAAAGAGGTGGGCCAGACACAACCACACCAACTGGCCCCTGGGCAAGGTGCTCTTCAGACATGGGACTGTGTGGGGGATCCTGAATGCTCACCTCTGAACACCTTCTTCCATTGTTTCACTTTCACCCCGACCCCAGACAAGAGTCTTCACTCTGTGTGTCTTGCTTCTGAATCTCTGTAGCATAAACAACATAAAGAGGCGAGAGAGTCACCAACTGCAGCAAAGAATGAGCATTGCAAAGTATCATGTTCAGATCTTACTGCATTTTCAGAAAGTAAAACAGGCTCATGGCTGTGAGCGGACATCTGATTTAACTTCCACAGATTTAAGAGAATTCACTCAGACCCCCTCCTCCTAAAACAAAAACAAACAAACAAACAACAACAACAACAACAAAAACACCACCATCCAGGGTGGGATGGGTGAAGTGAGGAGACTAAGAGTCTAAAATTTTCAGCTACATAAATTAATTTTAGCAGAAACTCATTTCAGCCAGAAAATCTTTAACAATTTAAATTTGCTCCCCAGGGAGAAAGAAACGACAATATTCTTCTCTTTCATCTGTCAAGAATAAGGGGAGGCCAGGGGTGCGAGGACCACACGTTTTGTGCTGTACCTTTGAAAAGAGAACAAAACACAATGTCCTGAGATAAATTGTCATTTTCTGAAGCAAGCGTTTTCTCTCAAATTCTTGAGGAAATGTTGCCACCTGCTGGACAGGCGCATAATAAGCAGCCACCACAAACTATCGGGCTTATTTATCATCTTATTTACGTGAGTGAATAAAGAATTTTGCTTTGGCTTCTATTCTTTTCTATTATCATTCCTGAACAGAATTGATGTACTAAAAAATTTAAGTCCCTGTACAATCACTAATCATATACACAAAAAGATAGAAAGCTCATTTCAACAATTAAGCAGTTTATTAAGGGAGAAATAATCAATTACACTGACAAAGTGTATCAGATTTTTTAAAAACATCACTCACACATATAACTCTTACAGAGTTTGATAAAAAGTGGATAGGTTCTTAACTAGGTTTCCTCTTTGTAATATTTTAAAAATCTTTTTATTGTTTGCTTTGGTTTGGTTTTTGCGTTTTGGTTTTAGGTGTTTTGGTTTGTTTGGGATTTGTTTGTTTGTTTGTTTTTTGAGAGTCTCATTATGTAGCCCAGGCTGGCCTCAAACTCCCATCTGTCCTCCTGCCTCAGCCTTCTGAGTGCTGAGACTTACAGGCGTGCGCCACCATGCCCCGCTTTTAAAAATTCTTGTCTCTATTTTTTAAACTCCTTTCAAGTCTTAATGTTTTCAATATGTTTTAGGATTTTCAAGTTATTAGAAATATTTTGAGCATTAAAAAATGAGAAACTTGTACTCATATGAATCGTTTGTAAAACGCTGATGTCCCTTTTGACCTTGTCGGTGAACCCCTTTTCCATCAGTTGATTCTCACTTCCAAGCATGTTTTTCAATAAATTAGGTACATAAGACATGTCAGTTCATTTGAATAGCTATATGTTGGATACCTCTGAAGAAAAAATACATAGCAAAGAAGAAGCCTTCATGCTCAGTCTCTACATACCATTGCAACCAAAAGCTGTCAGTCGTCTTCACGTTTATGCCTGATGTTTATACCTCCAGCATAGAGAAGTCTGTAAGACTGGAAGCCTCATTGCTCTGCTGGATGAACACAGCTCAGAGGACCTGCATTACTTGTTCTTTTTGGCACTGTTTAAATGTGTGTTGGTGTTAGGTGCTGTCGAGTTGGGTCCGACTCATGGCTATCCGATGTACAACAGAAAGAAACTCTCCATGATACTGTGCCATGCCAGCACTACTGTCCCTGCTTCTTTGCTATTCATAGGGTTTTCAGTGGCAGATTGTTTGGGGAGTGGGCTGCCAGGTCCTTCTCCTGTTTTTGTGGTGCTGGGGCTTGAACCCAGGGCTTCAGAGAGCACAGAGCAGCACTCTACTGAGCTGAACCCCAGCCCCTGTTTAAATGTGTAAGTTTCTAGAATAAACTTAGGTCCTCTTTGATCAGGGTGTTGCAGGGGGCATTCATTGCTCTGGGAAATTCTTTTTCTCTGAAGATTTGGCAGATGGTGACAGACAACCCTGTCCCCTTGTCCCTTTTTGCTGGGAAGAAATTCTGTAGTGAGGCCCTGTTTGGAAGCATGTCCGCAAAACTGCTGATAAATCTAACTCTTTGGAATGGCTGCCCAGAAGTCCTGTCACTCACTCGACGTTCTGTGCTAGAACACTGCCTTGGCCTCCCTCACACTCAGCCTCTGGCTGAAGGTACAGGCAAGTTCCTGGGCGTCTCTTTGCAAATGAGGTAGTTCAAGTTCAAGGAAAGAAGGGAGGAAAGTTCAAGGGAAGGAAGGAAGCCCAAGTACTCTGACCAGCAGGCAGATAGGTGTTTTTTATCATCCACTAGGCACTTGCCGGGAAGGACTTAGCTCAGTTGGTAGAGCGCCGCTCTGCAGTCTCTGAGGTCCCAAGTTCGATTCCCAGCACTGCAAAAAGGGGAGAAGGACGTGTCAATCCACTCCTGAGGCAATCCTGAAACAATCAGCCATGGAAAACCCTATGAGGCTCCCTATGAGTCATGAGTAGGACACGACTCCACAGCACCTAACATCACCAACAGACACTTGCTGAGATAACGATGTCAAATACCACTTGCAAGGCCAGTGATCAGATAGATGTGTGTCACCACAGATACCCCAGGGGGAATGGTAGCACGGAGCAGGCCACTGGCGGACGACCTCCGTATAATACTCCAATTATCAGCTCTACCACTAGCTTTGAACCACAGCCTGCAATGAGAACTGACTCGCAGCTTTTCAGAGGCTACAGTGTTGCGTGGCGGGGCCAGAGAGGCTGCCGGGAAGAGCAGAAAGAGAATGGAAAGGGGTAAACAAGAAAAACATACATGAGCTTCTTGGAAATCTTCTTGTTTCGGATCAGGAGGTCCCTGGTGCAGAAATGTCTTTGGTGCTGGTGATAATCTGGGCCTGCAAGTGCTAAATTGATTCACTGTCCCACAGATACCCAGGGGCTGAGTATCAAGGAACAGGTGCATTAATCACGGCAGTGCCTGGGTGCCAGGCACATAAAGGCCACCGCTCCCCGCAGAGGCGATCACAGGAACCTTTCACAGACCACACGCTCCCAAGTACCTCTCTGAAGTTACATTACTGGCTGTGCATGGCAGGAAGATGGGGGCTGCATCTGACTTTCTGAAACACGCATTTAGAAATAAATGTATTTACACTTAGTCTTATGATGAAAATAAAGGGGGGGGTGTGGGGGAAATCTTTGGGCCAGAGTTATTACAGATGAAACAAACACATGGACACTGATAAACACACACACACACACACACACACACACACACACACACACACACACACAGATGCTTTCAGGGAGAAACAGAAAATAATGTTTTGCAATTACGGTCCACAGCTGCCACGGTTCCAATGCACGCTTGCTACACAGGTGCGGCCATTATAACAATGAATAGCGCACATTAAAGGTGCCATCCATAGGGATAATAATACCAGGGTTGAAAAGGTATTTTCATTTGCAGCCTGATGTTAGGCAGAAAATAAAATAAGGTGTTTCACAGTATTCCTGATGGCTTAGCTGCCACATGGGAGCCCCCAGCCTGGGAGGAATACAGGACCCTTATGTGGGGGTGTAACAGTGGGAACCTGGCCATCGTTTCTGGAGACACCACCAAATCTCTTGCTAGTGTTAAAAAAAATGCTGCTGATCATTAACTGGGGAAACTGAGGCTCCCAGTAGTTCCTAAATTTAGCAGCACAAGTCTATAAGACATTGACCCTCCCTGGCCCCTACTAGTCTCTGGATCCTAGAAATATTGTTGAAAAACATACAGAGAGGAGGCCCTACCTGGGGGCAGCCTGCGGGTGGAAGTGGCCTTGAAACTGCTCCTCTTGTTTCTGGATGGCGACATCGCGACTGTCCACCCACAACACAGATCATCTCTGCCCCTGCCAGCTGGAAAAGGCCAGGCTCTGAGCCCCAGGCAGTCAGCCGAATTTACTCACCTCTCTTCTGAGAGCCCAGCAGCAGCGTGAGCACAGTATCTCATTTAATTTCCTCACCACAACTTTTCAAACTGCTGAACTCTTCCCTCTTAAGGGAAAAAAAATCCTCTTCAGGCAATCAAGACATAATGAGGGGAGGAGGAGGGTGGGAAGTCAGCCTTGGATGGCAAGGACAGGGAGCTTTAGAATCAGAAGACAAAGGAGCGGATCCCAGCACAGCCAGCTCTTGATCTTGAACAAATTATTCAAGCTCTCTGACCCTCTGCAAAATGAGGTTAATGCTATTTGCTGCATAGGGTTGTCGTGGGGTTCTAATGAGATCATGGATGTGAAAATGCTTAACACCGAGTCTGGAACAACACAGACACTAAAGAAATGGCCCACTATGAAAGGAGCCTCCATTTCTCCATATTACCTTTCCTGAGTAGCGTTATGAATAATGTCTAAGAGATATGAGAGAAGAAAATGGAAATCTGTACCAGGAAAGGAGAACAGTAGAGCAGGTCCTCTGTACCTATGGGTTCCACATCGGTGGATTCAACCAACCTCAAATTGAAAACATACAAAAAATATTTGCATCTCTGCTAAACATGAACAGACTTTTTTCTTATCCTTATCTCCTAAGCAATATGCAGTAACACCTATTTACATAATATTTACATTGTATTAGATATTATAAGAAATCTACAGATGACCTATTATAAGAAATCTACAGATAAAGTATATGGGAGGGTGTGTATAGGTCATAAGTGAGTACTATGTTATTTTACTTATGGGACTTGAACATCCAAAGATTGGGTATCTGCCTGCAGCCAGTCTACCATGGATGCCAAGATACAACTTACTATACCTATTTCTTGCTACCATAGTTGGCTTCAGGCCAAACATTTCAGGAAGGCTGCAAAAAATTTTAGAGTTCCGCAGAATAATTGTTTTCATATTGTCTACTATTAACAGACATGGAAGCAAATGGTAAAACAAATCATCATGCATGTTCTGGGGTGAATTTCAAAGCTAAAGTGGGAGCTGGCCTGGCTCTGTTGGCATGGGCAGGCTTCTCCAGAGCCTGAGTAGAGAGCTACCCAGGGCGTGGAAGTGGGGAACCCCACTACCCTGGCCAGGATGAAAGTTGTCCAAGGGGAATTGGGATTATGGTTGTTCGGTGCTGTCAAGTTGGGTCCAACTCATAGCGCTCCTGTGTACAACAGAAGGAAATACTCCCCGACACTGTGCCATGCCCAGCATTGTATCAGTGCTTTTCTGCTATTCATAAGGTTTTTAAGGGCTGATTGTTTCAGAAGTGTGCTGCCAGGTCCTGCTCCCGAGCCTGCAGCACCTGGTGTTCGCAGCGGTCTCCCACCCTAGGACTAACCAGGTAGACCCTGCTTGGCTTCTGAGATCTGACGGGATCAGAGGCTAGGTATGGAGGGCCAGAGACTGGGAAATGGGATAGGCCCTGGTTTACCACGGAAGGCAGGAACACAGCCCTCTTTAGAGGCCTTAAAAGTGAGAAGAGGATTAAAATTAATTTGAAACCTCCCAGGAAGCCTGCATAATGGAAAGGGAACTCAATTGCAATGCTGGCTGGCACGCTCTGGGTCTGGAAGAGTCCTCACAGCTGAGCTCTGGTGGGCTACAGCCCAGCAGGGAGACAATAAGGAAAAATCTACAGTGATGGCGGCAATGATAACAGCGAGGATGAGGATGTGGGGGGAGGATGCAGGAGGGTTGGAAAAGTGAAAAGAAGTCTTTGCAGCCAAGCTCTCTTGGACCCTGAGCCCTGAGGCACTTTCCATAGCGGGTTCATTTTCATTTATTCGTTCAGCAGAGGTTGCTGCCTGTGTAGTGTGAACTAGAACTAACCTAAGGCCATGTGCTTCAGAAACAGAGACAGGAGCATCAGCACATCGTTATAAGATTGGATGTTCAAGTACTGGGCAGAGGAGGACAGAAATGCAGTGAGAATACCTAAAAGGGGCACTAACCCACAGTTGGATTAACCCACATTCTCTGAAGACCCAGGTTCTATCCCCAGCACCGCAAAAATGGGAGAACATGGCAATCCACTCCCCAAAACAATCCCAAAATAATCAGCCATTAGGCCGGGCGCAGTCATGCATGCCTGTAATCCCAGCGGCTCGGGAGGCGGAGGCAGGAGGATCGCAAGTTCAAGAGCAGAGGCAGTCTGTGTAATTTAGCGAGACCCTGTCTCAAAAAAGAGTAAGGAAATGGGCTGGGGGTGCAGCTCAGTGGTCCAGCACTTGCAGAGCATGCAGGCGCGAAGCCCTGGGTTCAACCCCCAGCACTGCAAAAAAAAAAAAAAAAAAAAAAAAATCAGTCATTGAAACCCCTACAAGGGTTGCTATGAGTCGGAGACAGCTCAACAGCACCTAACAACAACAAAACAACAATTCAGATTGGGGATTATGGGGAGGTTTTATTTGTTTTTTGGGGTACTGGGGTGTTGAATCCAGGGCCTCACATATACTTTGCAAGTGTTCTACCACTAGGCTGCACCCTCAGCCCTTTTCTTATTTTTTATTTTGAAACAAGGTCTCGCTAAGTTGAGTAAGCTTGCCTCTGGCCTGGAACTTGCCATCCTCCTGCCTCAGCCTCCCAAGTTGCTAGGATCACAGGAGTGTACCACCCCACCAGCTTAGAGAGGTTTTTAAGATGAGCTGATAATACCTTCACTGAAACCACACAGGAAAAGAAAGAGGTATGTGCAGAAAATGCAGAGGCCTACAGGTAAGAAGATCAGTCATTCTGCAAAACTCAAAATGCAAAAGTTGTTCCTGCTCTGTGTATACTAAGCGGGGGTAATGGGGGAGGGAAGATGTTTGAGCCAAATTCATTATAGATGAAATGCACACACACAGAGTGGCAGCCAGGCTTCAGATTGGCCTCCAGTGATCCCCACTCCTTGAGTAGTCCCTATATATACCATATAAGGGTTGGCCCAATAGGAAGTGCCAGAACTAATAGTATGTCCTTTCTGAGATCACGTTATAAAAGCACTGCTGTTTCACTCTCTCAGGTTACTTACACTGGGGAGCCAGCTGCTGTGTCTGGAAGCCACCCCTGTGAAGATATCCATATAGATTTGTAAGTAAGCTCAGAAGAAAACCTTTCACTTCAGTCTATGCTCAGACCAATGAAACCTTGTCTGAAATCTCAATTACAGTCTCAGGAGACCTCACGAGCCAGAACCATGCCACTATGGTGTGTTTCTGATCCTCAGAAACTATAGTAGATAAATGTTTATTGTTTTAAGCTGCTAAACTTTGGGCTAACTTGTTACACGGCAACAGCTAGCTAATACACCTGATAACATGAACAAAACATAGATACAATCATCTCTTAGTATCTATAGCAGATCAGTTCCCAGACCCTGGCAGATACCAAATTCCATGAATGTCCATGCCCCATACATAAAATGGCATAGTATTCACATAGATCTTATGCAAATCCTTCCACATACTATAAACCACTTCTAGTTTACTCATAACATCTAATCCAATGCAAATGTTGTGTAAGTAGGAATTATTCTTTATTATTTAGAGGAAAATGCAAGGGGAAAAGTCTGTATAGGTTCAATACAGATACACTCACCATAGGCCTAACATTTTTTATCTCTGGTTAGTTGAATCTGTGGATGTAGACTCTGCAGATTCAAAGGGCTAACTGTACAGATACACATTACCATGTAGAAAAAGTTATGAAGAATATATACTCAATATGATTCTTTTTATATATTACAGACTAGAATGAATAGCAGAGAAGCAACTGACAATAGCGCCGAGCATGGCAGTGTCAGAAGTGTTTCCTCTGTAGTTTATAAGGTCACTAGGAGTCAGACCCAACTCAATGGCACATAACAACAACAACAACAACAAAAATGTTGTATTTACCAGGACAAAATTACTCTTTTCATTGATATTTCTATCAAATGAAACACAAAGGATTTTTTAAAACTAAAGCTCCTCAATAATGTCAATTAAGGCCCATAAGTAGCATAACAGCAGATTGCCAGAGGCATTTTTAAACCATGGGTTAATCTTTCTGAGTGTTATTAAGCTACAGAGAAGCCTGGCTCCCTTGGGAGTTCTGTGCTCCAGCCGTAGGTGGAAGGCCTGACTGTGGCTGAGAACAGAAAGGAACCTTCCCAGAAGACAGGGAAAGTAATCAGAAGGCAGGGCCAAAAGAGCTGAGGCCGGCTGGATTCTTCCAAGGCATTTTGGGGGGAGCCAAGGAGAGGACAGACACACAGAAAGGTCCGAATTATTTCAAAGGACAAGCAAGAAGGGGCCAAGGTGGCAAAGATGGAAAATGAGCCTGCTCCAGGCTTCTCCAGCTGGGGGAAAGGTGGCTGGTGTGTCCTTAACAAGAACAGCCGGAAGTCCCATTGGGTGTGACACCATGTTCTCATGTAAAGGATCAGAGTGACACCCTCTGAGAAGTGGCGCACCTGCACCCTCTCTGATGCCACGCGGAGGCTGTGCTGGCCTGCTTCCCTTCTCCACCACACTGGGCACAACACCCCTTCGTCAGTGATCCATCCATTAAAGTCACAGGAAGTATTTTTTGCAATCTTAACACCTTTTCTTATAGTTTTCCCATATATTGAAGACTTGTTGTTGTTGTTGTTGTTGTTGTTAGGTGCCGTCAAGTCGGTATCCGACTCACAGCGACCCTCATAGGGCTTTCAATGGCTGACTGTTTCGGGATTGCCTTGGGAGTGGATTGCCAGGCCCTTCTCCCATTTTTGCGGTGCTGGGAATTGAACTCGGGGGCACAGAGACTGCAGCGCAGCGCTCTACCCACTGAGCTAAATCCCATTGAAGGCTTAGTTTCTATAAAAAAAAATGGTGCTAAGGATATATCAGCTTTTTTTTTTTTTAACTTGTTAGAGGAAGAAGAGGTTCCTGTTTCTTTCTTTTTTTTTTTTTTTTCTTTTCTCTTTTGGGCTTAACACTTTGTGTTTATTTTTCTCAAATAGCAAGTCTTAGAGATGGTGAAAGTGTTTCCACGCAGGACTGAGTTGTTGCATATCATCTGAGAGGAAAATGAACAAAGGATTTCATAATGGGCGAGGTGGCTCACACCTGTAATCCCAGGGACTGGGAGGCAGGGGCATGAGGATCACAAGTTCAAGGCCAGAAGCAGCCTATGTAACTTAGCAAGACTGCGATGCAAAATAAAAAATTAAAAAGGGGGCTGGAGGAGCAGCTCCATGGTAGAGCACTTGCAATAGTATGTGTGAGACCCTGGGTTCAGCACCCCCGTACTGGAAAAAAATAAAAAGAAAGAAAAGACTTCTCTCTCTTATTACTATATCTCTCTGCACCTCCAGTTACCCTTCTATAAAATGGGCTTCAGCTGCCCTGTGCCCCTCCCAGGTTATCACTACAATGCTTCTCATGATGAATGGCATTTGGCTAGAGAAGAGTTCTTGGAACCAGACACTGTTTGGGTATTCCTACTGCAGGCCGGGCACACAGAGTTCAAAATGTTTGCTGATGTGAATTAAATTGCTGTTGGGCCATTGGGAGGCTGTGACTTCATTTTCTCGCACTTAAGTGACGGTGACGGATCTTCCTGCCAAGTAGATGCAGAGTGAGCAGGACTCCAGGCTCCCTCTGGTAAAACAGAAAGAAAAATGGCAACAGAGGGGGTCCTCAGGATCATCCAAAAGTGATTTCAAATTGCAGGTCACTGTGTAAAACGCAAGGTTCATTTGTTTACATCAGCCTTTGCCGACTGTGAATTTGACACTTAGAGATCCGCATGCAAAAGGGCCCTGTGTATCTGGGCAAAAGTTCAGTTCTTCTTCTAAGGGTTTCCCAACAATACCCAGGAGCAGAGTTCACAGGACCTTCTGACCTGAGAACTTGAGGACCCAAGATTTCAGCAATAGCTCTTCAATGAACCGCTGCGGTCCATGAAAGTTCACATAGTCTTCCTATCACTCACTTTTCCCATAAGGCCCAACTCTAGGCCACTGCAGTAGGAATCATCCTTCCCATTTTCAAAATGGGGAAAGCCATTATTATGACGTTATCACCACACCCGCCATCCCTTCCTGAGTGGAGAAACAGTGCTTGGGAGCTTGGGGACCCAGCAGCTGTATCTAAATTTCAGGTTTCAAATAAGTAATACATTCATGTTGTCCAAAATCTATATACCAGACACTGCACCAAGGAGTATATAAGGATGGTAAATAGCCCCCCTAGACCACCAGGGTAATTCGAATGTGATGAAATACTCAAACTAGTTAAAAGGGCCAAAATCTAAAATACTGACGATATCAAATGACAGTGAATATATGAAGCAACTGGAACTCTATACATGGGTGGAGGGTCTGGAAAAAGTATACCCACTTTGAAAGATAGTTTGGCAATTTCTTATGAAGGATCATATACACTTGCTAATCAACCCAGCAATCCTTCTGTGGAATATTTATAATAATGTGAAAACACATTATTATAAAAACATGCACATAAATGTTCAAATCAGCTCTACTCACCCCTGCCAAAAATGGGAAGCAACCCAAATGTCCAACTAGTCAATGGCTATACAAACCAAGAAACATCTATACTAAGGAACTATTAAGAACAAAGGAATGGCCAAGTACCCTGGCTCATGCCTACAATCCCAGCAACTCAGGAGGCAGAGGCAGGAGGATCCCAAGTTCGAGGCCAGGAGCAGCCTGCACAACTTAGCAAGATTCTGTCTAAAAATAAAAACTAAAAATGTGGGCTGATGGTGCATCTCAGTGGATGAGTGCTTGCAAAGCAGGTGAGAGACCTGGGGTTCAATCACCCAGTACAGAAGAAGAAAAAGGAGGAAGAAGATGTGGAAGGGGAGGGGGGAGAGGAGGGGGAGAGGGAGAGGAAGAGGGAGAAGGAAAAGGAGAAGGAGAAGGAGAAGGAGAAGGAGAAGGAAGAAAGAAAGCGAAAGAAAGAAAGAAAGAAAGAAAGAAAGAAAGAAAGAAAGAAAGAAAGAAAGGAAGGAAGGAAGGAGAAGAGAAAAGGAAGGAGGAGGAGGAGGAGGAAGAAGAAGAAGAAGAAGAAGAAGGAGAAGGAGAAGGAGAAGGAGAAGGAGAAGGAGAGGAGGAAGGGGAGGAGGAGGAGGAAGAGAGAGAGAGAGAGAGAGAGAGAGAGAGAGAGAGAGAGAGAGGGAGGCAGGCCCAAGTAAGCTTGGGAAACTCTCAAAGGCATTGTGCTAAGTAAAAGGTCAGTCTCAGCAGATTATGCCCAGCATAGCATTTATATGCCGTTCCTGAAAAGATAAAACTGGAGTAAGGGAGGGGAAAGGTGGTGTCATAAATAGAGAAAAAGTCTAAGCCAATGCAGAAATGCCTCCTCCTGGTTCCCAAGTTACCCAGGCAGTATTTACCCGTGCAGGAAGCTCTCTCTGACCCTCAGTCTCCCTGCTTTGCTCCCGCCTCAAAACCTTCCAGCCCACATGGTTTAAATTATCTGTTTTCATGTCTGAAATCTTCTCAGAGTCCAAGACTTTTTCATCATTACATCCTTCGGGACATCTCATCTTATAAATACATACACTTCTCCATTTAACAGTGGGGTTAGTCCCAATAAATCCATTAAAAGTTAAAAATATTGTTACATCCAAAGTGCACTTAACATGTAACCTACCAGTTGCTCCTCTCTTGATTGTGCATCAAGCCGTAATCACGGCTGGCGACCAAATTTCACAAGAGGATTATATTATATAACTTTAATCCAAGAATAGATCAAAATTCCAAATTCAAAGTACAGTTTCTACTGAATATGTATCAATTTTACACCATCATAAAACCAAAAAAAAATCATAAATGAAACCATCATTAAGTCAAAGCACCATAGTCAAGGACTATTATATATGTAACTAATACCTCCATGTCTGCAGCCATACCACCCTGGCGTCCAATCCCATCAGATCTCACAAGCTAAGCAGGGTCAGCCTGGTGAGTCTTTGGATGGGAGACCACCTGGGAATACCAGGTGCTGCAGGCTTCGGAGAAGGACCTGGCAACCCACTCCAGAAACAATCAGCCATTGAAAACCCTATGAATAGGAGAGAAGCACTGACAGTGCTGGGCATAGCACAGTGTCAGGGAGTGTTTCTTTCTGTTGTACATAGGGTCCCTATGGGTTGGACCTGACTCCATGGCACGTAACCATAGCAACAAATAGTTCTCTATCCCTCAATGCCCGACATAGTGCTAGGCATACTGGAGGAACTTGATCAACCTTGGTCCAAGTACAGTGTTAGATTCTGCAAAGAGGGCTCAGTTTAAGAGCCTTGGCAATGATCTCTAGGATCATTATGCCTTGGTCATAACTAAGGTGTTGATTTCCAACCTCTAAGTATGGGGCCAAGACGTCATCATATAATTGATAAAGCGTCAGGACACTGCCACCTTTCAATGTCTTTCTCCTCTCCTTCTTCCCCCTAAAGGCAAACATTGCAAGTGCTTCTTTAGACCACTGGACAAACAAAATGCCCACTGGTATGAAGGCCCATTAATCACAACAGCAATGGTGCCTGGTTTTCCAAATACAAGGAGCCTTTGCCTTTTCCTCCTCCTCGTCGTTCCTACAAAATCATAGACTGTTTAAAGTCTTTTTCGTGAGTTACTGCACACAGATTAAGAATTAATAAACTTAGAGTTTTCTAGAAACTCATGGAGCCTGGGGGCTTCCAATTCAATCCTTGTTCCTGCTTCCACCTTAAAGCCATGCTTCTTGGCAGCCAGTTAAAACAGTGCGAATCTTACCTTTTCATTTAATTACAATCTTGCATTTTGCAAATGTTTTGCCCGTTGCAGAATCCAGTATTTGCGGGTTGTGGCGGCCACAGCTGCTGTGATTGTTAGCTTTGATAGGGTCAGCTGAGAGCCCCCGTGCACAGTCTTGCGCTTTATTTGCCAAGTGTAGACACAATCTCGAACCCGGGAGCTGAGATTCCAAAGAAAGAGAGGCCAAGAGCTCTGGCACTGTGCGCTTTGTGGAGAGGAAATGAGTAGCCACAAGTCCCTCTCCTTCCCCTCACCCTATCTCCTGCATGCAGTTTTTCCAATAATTTAATAACATTCACAGGGATATTAGATTAATTGGATTTTAATTCCGAATAGCTGTGAAAGCAGAGAAATGAGTCACCAGCTCATACTAATGAGAAGATCTATTAAGGGCTCTTTTCTGATAGACGCATACAGCAGGCTTATAAATATTTCATATCCAATTAATTGAATTTTGCCCCCTATATATGACATGCCCTGAAACATCAATCACACAGGACCCGAGAAAGAACAGAGGGACAGAAGGAAAACTATGAGTTTCTTTGGAATAGCAGCCACACCACCGTGGGTCTTTCCATTCCTCCCACCCCCACGCCAACACCTCCCACCCCCAGCCCAAGAAGCCCTGCCATTCACCCGGGGCCTGCAGAGAGGAACTGGAAGGGCTTATACCAACTGCAGCTGGTTCCATACGGTGGGGAAATTAATGTTAATTAATCAGACAGCAGTTTTGTACAGGGCTGTGTGCAGAAGGTTATTCGAGTCCTGCTGTAAATAGATTTATAGGTGTAATCGCTATGTTGAATGACGCTCTGTAAATAGGCTCATTAAACTGACCATCAGTCAAAAAGTCTAACTGAAGCCATGCCATAGCCTGCGCTGGAGAGCAGGCGGCCCTGGGTAAACAGAGCTCGCCCACAGCAGCCACGCTCTGCGCGGTTGAGATAGGGCTGGCGGCTGTCCATCAGGGCCCCAGCTCCGCCAGCCTCCTCCAGTTCATTATCTCTGCGCGGAGGTAGAAGCAGGCCTTCTGCCCTGTTTGACCTCTTCCTGTCTGTCGGCCTCCAGAGACCCCAGGGAAGTCTGCGACGGCAGGACCCGTGGAAATCTGCATGGGGCAGGTAAAGAGAATTTTCTGCGAGGCATGAATAATCATTACCATGCTCCATTATCTTGCCAGCCTTGTTCTGGTTGGGCAGGGACAAGTGATCGGGTGGACACTGGGCGAGCAGAGGCCCTGTCTCTGTACGTCTCCACCGCCACGTACAAAGTCTGCGTCAAATTCCTATTCTCCTTTCTCATTCTTCATACCCTCATTTACAGAGAACAAATACAAATTCTTTTTTCTCCATACTGTGGCAAAACAGAACAAAAGGCAGTAGTTATAATCAGGAATATCTGAATGCTTTTTGGGGTGAATTATGTGCAGGTAGGTCTCCTATGTGGATGTCTATTACAGCATTGTCTATAAGAGTGAGAAATTAGAAACAACCTGAATATGAATCAACAAGATTCATATCTAATGAATCTTGGTGTCTAAATTTTGACATTTATGGACAATTGACTAAGCAAATATTTTAAATGATTTTTATGGAGAACTATATGTATTAATCCAGAAAGCTGCCTAGGATGTACGTAAGTATCATGGTTTTTTTTGTTTATTTTTTAAAGCAGATTGCAGAACAGATACAATGTGTTCTCACACATTGTTGTTAGGTGTGGTCAGGTCAGGTCCGACTCATAGAGACCCTCATAGGGTTTGCAGTGGCTGATTGTTTCAGGATTGCTTTGGGAGTGGATTGCCATGTCCTTCTCCCATTTTTACAATGCGGGTCCTCAGAGAGTGTGGACACTATCAACTGAGCTAAACTCCAGCCCTGGATTCCAACATAGTATCACTTTATCTATGGCCGAATTTGCAAAAATGTAAACTTTTATTGGTACCCATCTATTCCCTTTCATAATCTCCCATCTGGTAGCTGTTATTACTTACCCTCCAGTTGGGTCCAACTCGTAGGAATCCTCATAGGGTTTTCAATGGCTGATTTTCAGGATTACTTCAGGGGTGGATTGCCATGTCTGTCTCCCGTTTTCTATGGTGCTGGGGATTGAAGCCTGGGTCCTCAGAGAGTGCAGAGCAGCACTCTACCAACTGAGCTAAACCCCAGACCCATTCAGTAGTTAGTGGGATGAAAGAAAAAAAAAAAAAAGAACTAAATTACCAATCCTGATTAAACTTAATCCAACTTGATCACATAAACAGTCACTTTAGCTAATGCTCTCTTTTGGGAAAACTCTCTTTCTAGACTGCTATGATGTTAATTTGAAATCAACTTGTCTGGGCCATGGGGTGCCCAGATATTCAGTTAAACATCATTCTGGGCAAGTCTCTGAGGGTGTTTGTGGATGGGATTATCTTTTAATATGTAGAATAAGTAAAAAACAGCACCCTTCCCAAGGTGGGTGGGCCTCATCCAACCCCATAAGGGCTTGAATAGAACAAAAAGGCTGAGTACCAGTGAGTTCACTTCAGTCTTCTCTTGCCCTTGGCCTGGATTCATGCTAGAACCCATGCTGTTGGTCCCCCGGGTTCTCCCACTTGCCAATTGCTGGTCTACTCACTTCCTGTGTAAACCCAATCTTCATTTTACTTATACAGAAGGTGTATACATATCTTGAGATAAAAATTTTCCATTTTGCAGTTTTAAGAATACATGGTATAAGAGCATATATAGAGAATACACGGTATTAGCATTCATTTGATTATTGCCATCTTTTGAGCGGATTTCATACGACATATTGCTACTGCAATCCAACTCACCTTTGAAAAGTAATACATAGATAACACCTCTTAAAATGCATGCACATTATTTTGGCACCATGGTATATATCTCCGATTGGTTGTATTTCTGTGTACCCCAACTTGGTCCTATTTCTCTGGAGAACCCTGGCTGGTACACTCCCTTTGCTTACTTTTGCCCAAGCGCTGCCAGGTGTGAGTGCCAAGGGCTGTGTGTTATGGTGGAAGGAAGAGCCCATCTGCCTGGAGCAAGGTCACTTGTCCCTAGGCTCACTTTGATGGCCACTGGGTTCATGTTTAGCTTGCCCAGAGCAGGAGTACCTTCCTGGCTGACTTGGGCTTACCTGGGCTCCATGGGTCTCTGACCTCAAGTCTCTGCCAGGGTCTCTATGCAGCCTGCACCCAGGGTTTGTAGCTGAGACATCAGATCACACCTTGGAAAAGTCCCAGAGTGGGCCCACCAGACCGCCAGGTCCCATCCACCATCTATCCCACACAGGAACATGGGGGATTGGGAAATACCCACCACCCTCCAGCTCGCTTGGCCTGACTGTGCTCACCTCTGAGATAGCACAGCTACGTTTAAGCTGGAGTCAGAACTTGCTGAGACAGGACCTCTAAGCAGTCAGACAAAGACCTCCTCTGCCTTCCACATCATCTTCTCTTTTTATTTTCTTTTTTGTGGTACTGTGGATTGAACCCAGGGCCTTGTGCCTGCATGCTTTGCAAATGCTGGACCACTGAGCTGCACCCCCAACCCACTTTTTATTTACTTTTTGAGACAGGGTCTCGCTAAGTTACACAGACTGCCCCTGGTCTCAAACTTGCTATCCTCCCGCCTCCGCCCCGCCTCCCAAGCCGCTGGGATTATAGGCGTGCGCCACCGTGCCTGGCTCTCATATCACCTTCTCTTATGAAACATACCTCTCCATCTCAGGGCCCAGAGCCCAAGACATCAGGACAGACTTTTAAGTCTAACTATGCCCTTAAATTTCCTTCCCACCTTCCTCCAGACCTGCAAAAAAAGGAAGTTATTCTTTTACTCCAACATTCCCCAACAGCCCATCCTCCTTTTGTTTATAAGTGGCAATGCTTGTGATGATCAGGGTCCTCCAGGCTAAGCTCTTGAGATATTAAAAAGAGATGGTATCAAGTTAGGGGGGAAACTATCTTTCAAGATAATAGCCTTTTTATTGTCCCACCCTATAATCTACTTTGCACACCACAAGTTGGAAATTGCCAGGTTATTACTTTTTGTGTACCTTCTTTTAAAAAAATCTTAAATTTCCCCAAGGCAAATAAACATCTAGGGCCAACTTAGACAAAGGTTCTGAGCTCAGAAAAGAGAAACAAAAAGGCATAAGAGAAATGCTGAAATATTAGCTTGTTACATATCTTTGCTTGCCTTGGAATCATGTCAAGAAGAATGTTCATCAAAATGGTATCAGTAACTATTTCCAAATCATAAAATTAGGATGATCTTTAACGTTCTTCATTTTGTTGATCTCTGCTTTTGTGGGACTGAGAGTCTACTTCTGCATGAAGAGAAGAAACCGATGGAGGACTATGCCAAGGTATGCCTCAAGGTGCAGGGAATACAGGGGTATAAAGACAGAGAAGCCACTGAGGGATCAGCATGACCCAGTTCCTGTTTTGAAGACATCACTCTAGTTTCTCCGTTGAGCATAGAGTAAGGGCAGGGTGTGATATGAGGTGGGAGCATGGGAGCAAGCTGTGAAGCTATAACAATGCTCCAGAGGAGCTACCACAGTGCTGCCCCATTTCAAACTGCTACAATAAATGATCATAAACTTAGTTTCTTAACACAACATTATAAACTTAACACAATATTATAACACAAAATTATAAACTCTTCCAAAAAAGGAAAGCCCAAGGCCTGATAACTTCTCTGCTGAATTCTACCAAATATTTAAAGAAGAGCTAATACCAACCCAGGAGAAGGACCTGGCAATCCACTCCCAAGGCAATCCCGAAACAGCCATTGAAAACCCTATGAGGGTCGCTATGAGTCTGACACAGACTCTACAGCACCTAGCAACAACAACAATACCAACCCAACTCTAGCT
>VMDO01005302.1:19763-113471 GCA_007922755.1 Pedetes capensis
AAAAAAAAAAAAAAAAAAAAAAAAAAAAAAAAAAAAAAAAAAAAAAAAAAAAAAAAAAAAAAAAAAAAAAAAAAAAAAAAAAAAAAAAAAAAAAAAAAAAAAAAAAAAAAAAAAAAAAAAAAAAAAAAAAAAAAAAAAAAAAAAAAAAAAAAAAAAAAAAAAAAAAAAAAAAAAAAAAAAAAAAAAAAAAAAAAACAAACAAACAAACAAAAAACCTAAAGCAAAGGAAATACTTCCAAGGCCAGAATTATCCTGATATCAAAGCCAGACAAGGACACTAGAAGAAAGAAAAACTATAGGCCACTATCTCTAATGGCTACAGGTGCAAAAATCTTTAAAATACCAACAGACAGAATTCAACAGCATGCTAAAAGGATCATTCACTATGACCAAGTCCAATTTGCCCCATGAATGCAAAGATAGTTCACTTCTGCAAATCTATAAAAGTGATATGCCCTGCTAACCAAATCAAGGACAAAAAACATATGATCATCTCAAATGATGCAGAAAAGCATTTGACAAGTTTATGTAAAAACTTGCAATAAACTAGGAATACAAGGACTGTATCTTAGCACAGTAAAGGCCATATATGACTAATCCGCAGCTAATATCACAGTTAATGGTGAAAAATTAAAAGATTTCCTCTACAATGAGGAGTAAGATCTAAGACAAGAATATCCACTCCTGTCACTTCAGTTCAACATGGAATTCAAGTCCTGGCCAGGGCAATTAAGCAAGAGAAAGAAATAAAAGGCAGCCAGTTGGAAAGGAAGAAGAGAACTTGTCCCTGTTAGCAGATAACATGATTTTAAATTTAGAAAACCCAGAGAGGCCTTGGATTCAATCCCAGCACCACAAAAATGGGAGAAGGATCTGGCAGCGCACTCCCAAAACAATCCTGAAACAATCAGCGATTGAAAACCCTATGAATAGCAGAGAAGCACTGACATAGTGCTGGGTATGGCACAGTGTCAGAGAGTGTTTAGTTCTGCCATACATAGGGTCACTATGAGTCAGACCAGACTCATGGCACCTAACATCAACAACAACAACAAAGGCTATACCAAAAATACAGTTAGAACAAATAAACCAATTCAGTAAACTTACAGGTTATAAAATCTACACACAAAAATCACTAGCATTTCTACACACAAACAATGATTTCTTCAGAAAGAGCTCAAGGAAATAACCCTGTTTATAAAGTCAATGGGAAAAATATTTAGGGATAAATTAAACCAAGCAACTATAAGAGATGTAAACTATAAAACATCATTAAAAGAAATTAGATACTCAAAGAAATGGAAAGATATTCCACGTTCATGGATTGGAAGAATATTGTTTAAGAAAATATCCATGCTACCCAAAGTGATCTACAGATTTTATATAATCCCTATCCAAAATCCAAAAATATTTTTCACAGAAATAGAAAAAGCATACAAATTCATACAAAAGCATAAAATTCATGTTGTTGTTGTTGTTGTTAGGTGCCGTCAAGTCGGTATCCGACTCATAGCGACCCTCATAGGGTTTTCAATGGCTGACTGTTTCGGGATTGCCTTGGGAGTGGATTGCCAGGTCCTTCTCCTATTTTCGTGGTGCTGGGAATTGAACTCGGGACCTCAGAGACTGCAGCACAGCGCTCTACCAACTGAGCTAAATCCCAGCCCTATAAAATTCATACAAAACCTCAAAAAAGGCTAAGTAGCCAAAGCAATCTCAAGCAAAAAAACAACAAAGTTGGAGACCTCATACTCCTTGACTTCAGAATATACTACAAATAACAGTGATCAAACACAGCATAAAAATAGCCATGTAGAATGATAGAACAGACAGCCCATAAATAAATTCATATATTTATGGCCAATTTTCCCCAAAGATGTTGAGAGAACACAAAAGGAAACAGAAAGCATTTTCAATAAATAGTATTGAAACAACTGGATATCCACATGCAGAAGAATGAAATTAGACCTATATCTTATACCATATACAAAAATCAGTTCAATGAATTAAAGGCAAACATCAGGCCTGAACTGTAAAACTACTCAGAAAAAACACTTGTCTTAGTAGTGATATTTTTGGATATAAACCCCAAAACACAGGCAATCAAAGCAAAAATAGACTAATGGGATTACATCAAACTAAAAACTTCTAAACAATAAAGAAACAACAGAGTAAAGAGACAACCTATGAGATGGAAGAAAATATTTCTAACTCATGCATCTGATAGGGGACTAATATCCAAAATACATAAGGAACACAAACAACACAAGCAAAAAAACAAATAACCTGATTTCTAAATGGACAAAGGACCTGAATTGACATTTCTGAAAAGAAAGCATACAAATGAGCAAGAGATGTTCCAAATCTCTAATCATCAGGGAAATAAAAATTCAGTCCATGAGGAGGTATCAATTCACACCTCTCAGAATGCTCTTGTTGTTGTTGCTGTTAGGTGCCGTCAAGTTGGGTCCAACTCACAGTGACCCTCATAGGGTTTTCAGTGGCTGATTGCTGCAGGATTGTTTTTTGGAGTGGACTTATCCATCCTTCTCCCAACCTGTCAGGATGGCTGGTATCAATAAGATAAAAGATGGGCAGCATGGCACTCACTTGTAATCCCAGCGACTCAGGGGGCTTGGGCAGGAGGACTGTGAATTTGAGGACAGAAGTAGCCTATGAAATTTCATGAGACCCAACCTTTAGACAAAAATACATAGGGCCTGGGAGTTTAGCTCAGTTGGTAGAGTGTTTGCTTAGCATGCACTGAGGCCCTGGATTCAATCCTCAGGACTGAAAAATTTAAAAATACATTTAAAAATAGGAGCCCAAGATAAAAGGGGTTGGGGTTGAGTTCCACTTGCCTAACATGTGCAAGGCCCTGGATTCAAACTCTGAATATATATATATGTATGTGTATATATATATATATATATATTTGGGAGAAGGACCTAGCAACCCCCTCCCAAAAATCAATCTGCCATTGAAAACCCTATGAACAGCAGAGAAGCACTGACAATAGTGTTTCCCCTGTTGTACAGAGGGTCACTATGAGTCGGATACCAACTCGATGGCACCTAACAACAACAACTATATATATATATATATGAGCTAACAAGGTTGTCAAGGATATGAAGTAAAGAGAAGACTTGTACACTCTTAGTTTTGGTTGATTGGATCGTATCCGACTCATACCAACCCTCATAGGGTTTTCAACAGCTGATTGTGTCGGGATTGCCTTGGGAATGGATTGCCATGTCCTTCTCCCATTTTTTTGATGCTGAGAATCGAACCCGGGACCTCAGGACTGCAGAGCGGTGCTCTACCAACTGAGCTAAATCCCAGCCCCCCTACACTCTTAGTGGGAATGTAAATTAATACAGCTATTATTAAAAAAACAGCATGGAGATAGCTTCTCAAAAAATTATAAGTAGAACTATAATAGATCTAACAATCTCACATTGGGGCATACTTCCAAAGAAAAAGAGATATTTGAATTCTCATGTTCATTGCCGTGTTATTCATAATAGTTAAGATAGGGATTCAACCTAAGTGTCCATCAATGGATAAATGGATAAAGACTGTGTGTATGTACATACATGGAGTGGAATATTATTGAGTTGTTTTTTTGTTTTTTTTTGCGGTACTGGGGGTTGAACTCAGGGCCTTGCGCTTGTATGCTCTGCAAGTGCTGGACCACTGGGCTGCACCCCCAGCCCATTTTTTTACTTTTTTTTTTTTTTTGAGACAGGGTCTCACCAAATTACATAGACTGCCTCTGGTCTCGAACTTACAATCCTCCTGCCTCTGCCTCCCAAGCCGCTGGGATTACAGGCGTGCCCCACGGGGCCCATATTATTCAGTTTTAACAAAGAAGGAAATCCTGCTCTCAGGGACAGGAAGTCACCTGGCAGATATTATGTTAAGTGAAATAAGCCAGACACAGAAAGACAAATGCTGCATGATCTCACTTATATGGAACATAACAAAGTTGAACTCACACAAGTAGAAGGCAGAATGGTAGGGCTGGGGATATAAGTCAATGGCAGAGTGCTTGCCTATAATGAGCAAGGCTCTAGCTTCCATCCTCAGCACTGAAAAAAAAGAAAAAACCCAATAACTAAAAGTAGAAAGTAGAATGATAGTTACCATGGGCCAGGGAAAAAGAAGTAAATTTGGGAGATGCTGGTAAAGGACAAAAAAATTTCAGTTAAAGCCAGGTGCGGTGGTGCACGCCTATAATCCCAGGGACTTGGGAGGCTGAGGCAGGAGGATCTTGAGTTCAAGACCAGAGGCAGCCTGCACAACTTAGTGAGACCTTGTCTCAAGATAAAAATAAAAAATGAGCTGCGGGTGCACTCCAGTGGTAGCAAAGTATGTGCAAAGCCCTGGGTTCAAACCCCAAGTATCACAAAAAAAAAAAAAGAAGAAAAAATTCAGTTATGAATGTGGGCATGGTGATGCATGTTTGTAATCCCAGCAACTCAGGAGGCAGAGGCAGGAGGATTACAGGTTCGAGGCCAGAGCCAGCCTGCGTAACTTAGTGAGACCTTGTGTCAAGATAAAAACTAAAAAAGGGGGCTGGGGTGCAGCTCAGTGGTAGAGTGCTAGCAAGGGCAAGGTATGCATGAGTCCTCTAGTAACACACACACACACACACACACACGCACGCCCACACACACACTTCAGTTAGATAGGAAGAAGAAGTTTAAGAGATCTATTGTAGACACAGGTACTGTGGTACATTCTAAAATCCCATCACTTAGGAGGCTGAGGCAGGAGGATCTCAGGTTTGAGGCCACCCTGGGCTACATACTGAAACATTGTTCAAAAAAGGTGAGATGTATTATGCAAAATAGTGACTATAATTAGTAACAATACATTGTTGTTGTTGTTAGGCGCCATTGAGTCCAGTCTGATCCATAGCAACCCTTATAGGGTTTTCAATGGCTGATTGTTTTGGGATTGCCTTGGGAGTGGATTGCCATGTCCTTCACCCATTTTTGCAGGGCTGGGACTCGAACCCAGGACCTCAGAGACTGCAGAGCGGCGCTCTACCAACTGAGCTGAATCCCAGCCCCAATAATACATTGTATTATCGAAAAGGAGAGATTTCAAATCCTCTCACCAGAAAAACCGTTAAGTATGGGAAGTAATGCATGGTATTTAGCTTACTGTGGCCATTTCACAATGTACACCTATCTTAAACCAGCATGTTGGAATGATAAATATGTACAATTTTTAATTTGTCAAATAAATAAATAACACAAAAGTATTACCTTACCAGTGCTGGAGGTCAATCTGAAATGGGTTTCACAGGGATAAATGCAAGTGTTGGCCAGAGCTGCATCCTTTGAAAGGCGCTAGGGAAGAACCCATTTTCTCCGACATTCCGTGGTTCTAGGGCCCTGTCTAGCCCCAAAGCCAGCAATGGTGATGGGTCTCTAGAGCTTCATCACTCATGATTTAGTGTACCCACCTGGATTACCTCCCATATGTTTGTCAGCTGCTTGTGTGGTGGGAGTTTTTCTGTGTTGCTGTGATGCTGAAAACTATGCCAACAGTATTTCAGATACCAACAGGGCCACTCAGGGTGGACAGCTTTCAGTTGAGCTTCCAGACTAAAACAGACTAGGGAGAAGGACCTGGCAGACCACTCTAAAATAATTAGTCACTGAAAACCCTATAAATAGCAGAGATGCATTGTCAAATAGAGTGCTGGAAAATGAGCCCCCCACACTGGATGGCACTCAGGAAATAACTGGGAAAGAGTTGCCGCTTCCAAGTAGAGTTGACCTTAATGATGGGAATGGAGGAAAGCCCCTGGACCTCCTTTTGCTGATATGGCATGACTCAAAATGAGAAGAAATACAGTGGCAGCAACATTAGGCTTAAACATAAAAAGATTACCTGCATGGCACAGTGTTGGCTAGTGTTTCCTTCTGTTGGACGTGGGGTCTCTACGAGTTGTACTGACTCAATGGCACCCAATAACAATCATGATAGTCTCCCAACTTTAAAGTCAATTGCATCTACAACCTTAATTCCCCTTTGCCATGCAACATATCTGTATTTTCTGGGGATTAGAATATGGACATCTGTCAGGAGACCATTATTCTGCCTACCACCTTCCAGTAGGCCAATTGGACTCTCCCATGAGATTTTAGAATTGATGCTACCAGCCAGTCATCAGTCAGGTTTCTGATCTGACCTCGTAAAGTATGGGAATGAAATGAACAAATGTAGGTTAAGTTCTTAGTAGATTTGCAGTCACACAGCAAATGCTCAATAATGGTTAGCTACTATGAGTATCATTAATTATCCTCAGAAATAGGTTTACCTTACGGGCTCAAGTCTCTCCATTACCTTAAATTCAATGCATTTGCTACTAATAACATTTATTGAGTGTTTGCCATATGCCAGGACGTTCTATGCACTTTAACTTAATTTTTAATGCATCCCTTTGAGATAATTCCTATTATTATCCCATAATAAGAATGAGGAAAATTAGACACAAAAAACCAAAGTCATATGTGCAAGGGCACAGAACCCAGACATGGCAGAAACAGTTCAGAATCCCATTCCCATGACTTTAACTCTAACCCACCCTAGTTTTCATGACAGCATTGTGACTGCTGAGAACTGAGCAAATGGGAGGGGTAATTTCCACCAACTACACAAGAATGCTGGGATTTGGCTCAGTTGCTACAGTGCTGCTCTGCACTGAGGCCCTGGGTTGGATCTCCAGCACTGCAAAAATGAGAGAAGGTCTTGGCAGCCCACTCCCAAAACAATCCCCAAACAATCAACCATTGAACACCTACGAATAGCAGAGAAGCACTGACATAGTGCTGGGCATGGCACAGTGCTGGGCAGCGTTTTGCTCTGCTGTACATACGGTTGCTACAAGTTTGACCCAACCTGATGGCACCTACCAACAACAATACAAGAATAACTTATTTCTCATTTTAAAAAATGTTCTCATAGCAATGAACGTTGTTGTTGTTGGGTGCCATTGAGTTGGATTCAGCTTATAGTGAAGCTATGTACAACAGAACAAAACACTTCCTGACACTGTGCCATGCACACTATCATTTTATGTTTGAGCCTAATGTTGCTGTCACTGTATTTCTTCTCATTTTGAGTCATGACTGTATTTCTTCTCATTTTGAGTCATGCCACATCACCAAAAGGAGGCCCCAATGGCTTTCCTCCATTCCCATCATTAAGGTCAACTCTTTGAGGAGGCAACTCTTCCCCAGTTATTTCTTGAGTGCCTTCCAGGGTGGGGGGCTCATTTTCCAGCACTCTATTTGACAGTACATCTCTGCTAGATATAGGATTCTTAATGGCTAATTGTTTCATGAGTGGGCTGCCGGGACCTTCTCCTGAGTCTATCTTAGTCTAGAAGCTCAGCTAAAACCTGTCCACCATGGGTGGCACTGCTGGTATCTAAAATACCGGTGCCATAGCTTTCAGCATCACAGTAATATGCAAGCCTCCACAGTATGACAAGCTGACAGACACGTGGGGGATTTCAATAGACAGAGGCTTTATATCTTTTGATTTTATTTTGTGTCTCCCTCCGCATGCTGGGTGATGCTACAAAAGGGACTTCCAATCAGTAATCACACAGGACACAGCACAGCAGGTCTATCAGCACAGCAGAAATGCCACAGTGCCCTTCCACGTCCTCTCAGCATACCTCCTTCCTCTCTGTCCAGCTCCTCTGAGCCCTGGTCCCCTGCAATCTGCCAGCGGCCCTGTGCAGCTGCTAAGCACGCCTGGCCGGCTTTCAGGCATCAAGGTACTGGCAGTCGTCTCAATGAACACTGAAAGTTCATCCGGAACATCTCAGCCTCCTCTTCTGCCTGGTGGGACAATTCTGCGGTATGCTGTGCACTGATCCCAAGAGATCCCCAGTGAACCCAGCTCCAGTTGCCCACGGTGGTAACCTTCTAAGTAAGGTACCCTGCATGAGA
The DNA here is from genome assembly GCA_007922755.1 of Pedetes capensis. Lineage (NCBI taxonomy): Eukaryota > Metazoa > Chordata > Mammalia > Rodentia > Pedetidae > Pedetes > Pedetes capensis. Next base: position 27,743 of record VMDO01005302.1, read on the forward strand.
ATCCACCTCTTCCATCTCTTTTCCCAATAGCAAGTCCTTCCTGGCATCACCTCCCAAACCAACTCCTCTCACTTAAAATCAAACCTCACTTCAGGGTCTGCAATGGGAAAATACAATCCAAGAGCATCTGTGTGTTTTGTTAATATCATTCCGATATTAACAAAGCATAAAAAAAAATTTGAAATACACGTTATTCAAACTAATAGCACAAGGATTCTTAATATCATTCTTGAAACTAACCCAGTTTGGTTCTATCAGAACTGGGTCCAAGCACACAGCCTGGAGTTCCAACTCTGACATCATCATGGGCTAGAAATGTGCCCACAGGAAAGTGATGCAATTTTTTCAGGTCTTTGTTTCCTAATTTTATTTTATTTTACTTTTTAAAATTATGTTTATCTATTTATTCTATTTTATTTTGAGGTACTTGGGGGTTGAACCTGGGGCCTCGCACATACTTTACAAGTGCTCTACCATTGGGCTGTACCCCTGACCCACTTTTTTGTTTTTTATTTTGAGTCAGGGTCTCACTAAATTATGCAGGCTGCCTCTGGCCTTGAACCTGCGATCCTCCTGCTTCACCTCCCAAGTTGTTGAGATGACAGGCGTGCGCCACCGTACCTGGCCCGTTTCCTAAATTGAAAAGAGAGAGAACTTCTGCCGGGCGCGGTGGCACACTCCTGTAATCCCAGTGGCTCAGGAGGCAGAGGCAGGAGGATCGCAAGTTCGAGACCAGAGTCAGTCTGCATAACTTAGCGAGACCCTGTCTCAAAAAGAGTGAAAAGATGGGCCGGGGGTGCAGCTCAGTGGTCCAGCACTTGTAGAGCACGCAAGCACAAGGCCCTGGGTTTAACCTCCGGTACCCCCCCCCAAAAAAAAAAAAAGAGAGAGAGAGAGAGAGAGAGAGAGCTAACTCCTTGTTCTGCCAACCTCAGACCTCAGATTGTTGGTATGGTAAGCAATGGAGAGAACCTATGCGAAAGGGTTTTACAAGCTATGAATTACAAATAAAACATGGATGAGATAGAACTCTTTTTTTTTCCAGAAAGGACTGAAACTTTCTGGAACATTTAGAAAACTAATCATGAGAAACAAACAAAATGAAAAAAGGACAGAATAGCAGGATAGCCCAAATGACATGTTGTCTTCTACTATTTTTCTCTACGATGGTAAGGCATACACTCAGCTCCTGGATTTTATCCTGGTCCCTTGTTTTGTTGAGAAACAAATAACTGGGAATGGAGAGGTAGAAATAAAGAGGAACTCACTGCATTGCTCACCCCAGCAATCCAGGGCAGGAAGGGAGACAATATCCACGTTGTCCTGCCAGGTATTAATGAGGCGCATGTATTTTGCTGGGATTTAGCTCAGTAGGTTGAGCGCTGTGCTGCAGTCTCTGAGGTCCCGAGTTCAATTCCCAGCACCGCAAAAATGGGAGAAGGACCTGGCAATCCACTCCCAAGGCAATCCCGAAACAGTCAGTCAGCCATTGAAAACCCTATAAGGGTCGCTATGAGTCAGATACCGACTCGACGGCACCTAACAGCAACAACAACAATGTATTTTGCCTGCTGGACATGCCTTGCTGCAGACTTAAATACTTGCCAGTATGTTAATGTGTTCTTTTCTATACTAGAAGCATGTCCAAATGCCTCAGCCATGAAACTGAAATGTCAGTGATGAAATACAACATATAAAAGGCCTGTAGTTTTCTTTAGAAATTCATCACTCAGAACATATTACCTAGGAAATAAAATACCACAAAGGTATAGGCCAAAAAATAAGCTAGTTCACACTAAGAGCCATAGGGTGGGGAGCTCACTAGTAGAAATAGAGATTCATAAAGTATGAAAGAAAAACCACAAAATATGAGGAGGGATGTGACATATGTCTCTAATCCCAGTGGCCCAGGAGGCTGAGGCAGGAGGATCTCGAGTTGGAGGCCAGAGGCAGCCTGCATAACTTAGTGAGACCCTGACTCAAGACAAAAAGTGAAAAAGGGGTTGGGGGTGCAGCCCAAAAGTAAAGCACTTGCAAAGTATGTGCGACGCCCTGGGTTCAATCCTCCAGTACCAAGAAAAGAAAGAAGAAAGAAAGAAAGAAAGAAAGGAAGGAAGGAAGGAAGGAGAAAAAGCAACAAATTATAAAATGTTAGACCAGAAGCAACTTTGCTGATCAGCTTATTCAATACCCACCTTTGATAGATGAGAAAATCAATATCCAAAGAATTTCCCTGGTACCACGTCACAATGACTTATTTCCACAACACCAGTAGTGCAGAAATCTACCAGTTTAGTAACTCACATTATAGCTTGACTCATTTACCCTTCACAATTGTGGCTACTATTATTTCCTAAGAGGAAAAGCATCGAGACATTGCTCCCTCTTTCCGAAGTCACACAGCAAGCGACAAACACAAACAGTCCTTAGACAAAGCTATATTGCCTCCTGGGCTGGGGTGTAGCTCAGTTGGTAGAGTGCTGCTCTATGCCACAAAAATGGGAGAAGGACAGGGCAACCCACTCCAGAAATAACCCCGAAACAATCAGCCACTGAAAACCCTATGAGGGTCGGACTCCACGACACCTAACAACAACAAATTGCCTCCAACATCTCTGTTCCTTTGAGTCCACACACCCTCCTGGGGTTGTTTGTTTTTACCCAGGCTGGCCTTGAACTTCCTATCCTCCTGCCTTTGCCTCCCAAATGCTGGAACTACAGGAACACGCTCCAGCATGCCAGGCTCTCCACTCCTGGTTTTGTTTCTAAAGTAGGGAGAGGACAGGGCAGGGAATCAATTCAGTATTTGACCTTCTAAGAAGACAGTATTAAAAATCTGATCTTTCCTACAGCATTTACTGTTCAAAAGGAATAGCAAAGAGGTTAAAGTAGCTGTTGCCAGGTATTCAGAGTGTGAAAGAATCAACAAATGAATGCTTGCCTTAGTAATTAGATGTGGAAGAGCCACCTGAAATGACAGTCAATGGCCACGAGATGGCGGTATGAGACACCACTTCAGAAAAACCACATTTGTGTCAAGGGTTGAAACTCATTTGTACCAGAGATGATTTGTCCTTTAGGAGAGAGGCTCAGTTATTTCTCATGCGCTTTGGGACTCCGCCCTTGTTTTCTCTCAAATCTATGTCAAGAGATACTGCAAGGTGTAGACAAAAAAAGGCTAAGAACCTGAATGCTATTGAGCTGGGAAATTAACCAAGAAGGCGTTCGTTCACTTGTCTTCCAGGCCATTCACCAAAAGCAAGGCAGGAGCCAATGCAGTGGTGCCTGTAATCCCCTCTGCTGGGGAGGTGGACGCAGGAGGATGCTTGGACCCAGGAGTTCAAAATCACCTGGGGCAACACAGTGAGACTCTTAGACTCTATTTCAAAACAAGAATAATAAGCAAGACCTGACACCTAATACCCAGCAGTTCTTATAAATTCTACCACCATCATGGCTTTGGTTTCATAGGAAAGAGTGAGTCAGCAACATCCACAAAGCAGCAGGCTGGGGTTTTAAACTGTACTCTCTTCTTGAAATATTTGTCTCACGTGATCCCTTACCAGGACCGAAGTTTGTGAGTTTATGAAAGTTATATTTGCATTTAGCTATTCAATTCAGGGTTGTTCTGTGGTTATTGGTATTAGGAAAAAAAATGTTGTTGTTGTTAGGCGCTGTCGAGTCGGTATCCCACTCATAGCGACCCTTATAGGGTTTTCAATGGCTGAGTGCTTCGGGATTGCCTTGGGAGTGGATTGCCAAGCCCTTCTCCCATTTTTTGCGGTGCTGGGAATTGAACTCGGGGCCTCAGAGACTGCAGTGCAGCGCTCTACCCACTGAGCTAAATCCCAGCCCAGGAAAAAAAATAAGCATCATTAAAATCCAGTTTGCAAATCATTACTTCAAGTGTTTAAACATATGCAGACACCAAAATTACATTAACCAGTCTCAATGTTTCACCTTCAGCTACGTTCAGAAGTGACAAAATAAGCCTTAAATTTATTTTATGTACTTCATTCGTATCTGTGAAAGCTCCTCACCCATAATATATTTGTGGATTGCTGATTTTTAAAAGTCCCAGAGAGTTTGGAGGTTTGATCTATTTGTATTCATGCTCTCCAGTGAGATTCCTTTTCCTAATATTTTTAATTGAAGTTGTGGATAAATAATATTTATTAGTGGCAATTTAAGTTTGATAAGCCTGAGAAGGAAGTCAGCTCACCCTAATAGCTGCTTGATAGGTTTAGGGAAAATTGACTTTTTAGACCAAAAACTATTTTGCCTTGCTGTTGTTGTTAGGTGCCGTCGAGTCAAGTCCGACTCATAGTGACCCTATGTACAGCAGATCGAAACCCTTCTCAATTCTATGCCAGGCACACGATCTTATTTTGCCTTAAATGTCCATATTTAAATAAATAGTCCCTTACGCACAGGTGGTTAAGGGGTTCAGGCCTCAGTCTCCAGATTGTGATGGACTATAGGACATGTCAAAGTGACTTCTTTGTAATAATAGTATGAAGAGCTAAGGTTTGCAGTTGATTTGCCTTTTAAAAATGTTGCTAGACCGTGTTCAAGCCAACTGTCATTTTAGACTCTCTGGCTTTCCTTCTGCAATGTGCTCACTGGAGCAGAAAAAGGTGTGGAAGTTTTCATGGCCTGAGACCTGCTTACCCTGTAACGGTAAATGAGAAATTAAAGTTCCAAACTCTACAGGAGTCGTTAGACTTTAGTAAAAAGAAATACGTATACAAAAGAACAACTACCAAAAAACCCTACAACACAAAAACTAGAAATACATGAAAATGTCAACCGCTGCTGGGGTGATGGATGCCTTAGTCTATTTGTGTATTCTCAAAATCTTCTAGAAGGAGTATTTTCTTGTAAACAAACCAGCAACCAAATACCAACAATTAGGGGATATTTTTCAAACCTATGGTACATTCATTCACAGAATATTATGCAGCCAGGAAAAAAACTAATTTTAGTAAGTTTCTGTAATAACATGGACAAATGCCGATGACACAGTACATCTGCAGGAAGCTAAAAAGCCAGATACAAAGCAGACAATTTCTCAGACAAGCTGTAGAGGAAGATAAACATGGCTGCTTTGAGGTAAGGGAACCACAAAGCCAAGGGTAGCCCTAGGAAGGCGAACTGCTTTTCTCTGTACATCTTTTCACACCAATCAGATTAGCAAAATAAATAGAGAGTCTGGTAAGATGAAGTATGGAAAGATGATGAACATGTAAGCAAAAGTGATTTAATAACTTCATAATGCATTTAGCAAATGACTTATCCTGTAACCCACTAACACTATATATATATATATATATATATATATGTATATGTATATGTATATATAGTTGTTGTTAGGTACTGTTGAGTGGGTGTCCAATGCATAGCAACCCTATGTACAACAGATGAAACACTATTGTCGGTGCTTCTCTGCTATTCATAGCGTTTTCAATGGGAGATTGTTTTCTGAGAGTGGGTTGCTGGGTCTTTCTCCCAAGCCTATAGCACCTGGTGTTCCCAGGTGGTCTCCCAGGCAAGTACTAACCAGGTCCGACCCTGCTTAGCTTCTGACATCTGATGGGATCGGACATCACAGCACTACGGCGACAGACATATGTGTGTGTGCATGTGTGTGTGTGTGTTTGTGTGTGTATGTGTGTATCTGAGTACTGATAAGAACATAAGCAAAGGAGCACTTGATACACTTCAGGGAATGGAAAAATTCATACACCCACCTGGAGAACAAGGGTACTGGTTCATGCTGAAAGTCTATTTCTTTATACAGAGATCCTGAGTTTAGCTCAGTCAGTAGAGTGCTGCCCTGAGCTCTCTGAGGCCCTGGGTTCAATTCCCAGCATCACAAAAATGGGAGAAAGACCTGGCAGCCCACTCCTGACACATTCAGCCATTGAAAACCCTGAGGGCTGCTATGAGTCGGACCTGACTTCCGGGCCTCTAACAACCACCACAACATCAAAAGATCCTGAAAATCCATTTCACATACCTTGCTGTCCCTCCATCCCTACATGGTCACATCTCTGGGACACACCAGAGAAACACACAAGGATGCCCACTACCACACAGTTTATTCCCATGGAAATAGTGGGCATAGCCTAAAGGTCTGTACGGGCTGAATTCTGCTCCCCACAAATTCATATGGAGAAGGTGACTATGTTTGGAGATGAGGTCTTCAAAGAGTTCAAATGAAGAGAGGATCTTAACCCCATAGGCTTGGAGTCCTCAGGAGAGTAGGACACAGATGCAATGGAGGGAAGACCACTGAGGCCACAGGGGAGAAGGTGGCTGTCTGCAAGTCGCCCCAGAGGAAACCAACCCTGCTCACATTGTGATCTTGGTTTTTAAGCCTCTGAGATTGTGAGGTGATGAACGTCTGTGGTTTCAGACACCCAGGCCATGGTTGTCGGTTATGGAAGTCCTAGCTAACTAGCACAAAGTCCATGGAGGGAGATGGATAAGTACATTCTTGGTTACATCATGAAGCACTACACAGTCTCAAACAGAACCAAGAGCTACTCAAAGCTGCACAAGAAGAGAGTCTGAAGGAGCCGAGTGACCGGAGAGCTGCCAGGAACGTACAACCACTGTTCTGGTCTTCCTTCACCCGAGTCCTGGTGGACAAAAGGCTCCAAAGCAGCACCATGTTCAAGAGAGAGGCTGGACCCCAAGGCAAGAGGAAATATGGAGCCAGTTGGCTCATTATTGAGCCATTTATACTGTTGGGTCTCTAAATACAAGGCCCAGGACCCAAGTTCAACTTACTTCCCCAAGATATCTCTCTCTCTCTCTCTCTATTTCTCTCTCTCTCTCTCTCTCTCTCTCTCTCTCTCCTCTCTCCTCTCTCTCTCTCTCTCTCTCTCTCTCTCTCTCTCTCTGCCCAGAGAAATGATGAAATAATCCTGCCTTGGTGAATGGAATTCATTCATTTGCTCACTGGTTCATTAGCTAACATTGATCTAGAACTGCTTTGAGTTAGGACTTTCAGGTATGAAGATACAAAGAAACACAACTTGTATCTGTCAGGCAGCTGGCACTCTGGTTGGTAAGGGGATTTCAGATAAATCAAGTCAATCACAAAACAAGGGGATCTGTGAGCAGAACCCAGCGGAGATTGGAGGACGTCTCTGGGAAGCGGGACCGTGCACAATGTATTCCCTATGCAGGAAAGTGGAGCGACAAGCACTGTCCACGGCCCTGATCACGAACCAATAGTTCCGTATTCCCTCTTCTTCTGGAATGCAGGTTTTCTCTTGAAGGCGGTGCTGTTCCAGCTCTTCTTTGCTTTGCCAAGTACCTACCCAAAAAAGGTGGGTCTTTCAGACAGCAGAACTAAGTCACAAACTGCCCTTGGCTGCTGGAGACAGAGATGGTCCACACTAGGGCAGCTGCAAGCCTAAGAGGAGGTTTGGAACTGCAGGTGGTTAGCAGTAAAGGGAAGAGGGGGGACTTTACGCCACAGGCGCAGGGACCAACAAGAGACTTCACGAAGGGCAGTGGCCTAATGGGCTGTCCAGGAAGTCCCTGGCAGCAGCGTGGCGGACGGGAGGTCACTGGTGATCAGGCAGAAAGCTTGCTCTGGCATCTGGTAACTTTTCCAGACCAGCACACACAGAGCCAGTTGCAACCTGGGACTGCAGCTGCAAATGCTGAAAGCTCATTTTGCCTGCAAAGCAATGACAATAGACAGACAGAAGGCCCAGGATGAATGGATGATTGTGCCTAGCGACTGCTTAGACCATCTAAATTTTAATGTCAGAAGTACTTATCCACATGAATTTCCTTTGTCCAAGAACAAAAGGGACCATTGGATCCTCAGGGCCTTGCAGATCTAGAACAGAAATGTGCTAGAAAATTGCTTCACTGTGCAGGAAAGTGCTCCCATCAGCCTCCAGGGCTTGCACCAGCAGTTATAATAACACTATGAGGCTGCCCAGCTACTGAAGGCCAACAGAAACCCAGGAGATGAAGAGCTGCAGGTCCTTGAAGCAGACCCACTCACTCACCTGCACCCTCACTCTTAGGGCAAAGGGGGATGTAGGAAATGTAAGCTCAGTGGTAGAACACTTGGTTAGCATGGATGAGGTCCTGGGTTCAATCCTTGCCACTGCAAATTAAAAAAATCTCTTTGGCTAAAACAGAAGCTTTTATGCAATAGCCCAGAAATTAGATACCATCTTATTCTTAATCCCTCCACCAAGCCCACCCAGGAGAAATCCTCCTTCTCCTCAGACCTCATGTTTTTTCCATGTCTTTAATCTGTCTCTGGTCGGTCTATGCCCAATCAGGCTGAGCTTTAGTTCAGTTGGTAGAGCACTGCTTTGCACTTTCTGAAGACCCAGGTTCAATCCCCAACACTGCAAAAATGGAAGAAGGACATGGTAATCCACTCCCGAAAGCAATCCCAAAACAATCAGCCATTGAAACCTATAAGAGCTGCTATGAGTCAGACCTGACTCTATGGCACTTAACAACATGCCTAATTACCCCAAACTTCTCCTGATATCAGTAATAAAGTAGTTTGCTCTTCACAACGTATGTTAACAACCTAAAGTCTAGGGCAGCCTTTGCATACCTCAGGACACATCAAGGACCATGCTAAACTACAAGTCTTTTAGGAACAAAAACAATAACAAAAGGCACAAAGTACCCTCTCTTTAATGTAAGTGAACAATTTAGCTCAGCTTTCACACACACACACACACACACACACACACCACCCATTTCTTAGCTCCTCTAACCAGGCAAAGGGAGGTGATATGAACACTACCATCTTCCTATTGTGACAAGAATTACACAGCTCCCCTTAGATGGGATAGAGGTGGCCACAGTCAGTATTTCCGTTTTCATCAGCAAATCCACTTCCTCTCCCTTTCCATGGTTAATACGCTCCCCAAGTGGCAGGGCCAGCCAGTGTGCATTTGGCAACCCCCAGGGCCAGGTCAGGGCTGGAGTGACTTTCAGCTTTAAGATCTTTGTCTTTCCGAAAGCAAATATGATCTGCCATGGGGAGTCAAACGGACTTGGGAGTGAGCCAAACCAGGATTCAAACCCCAGCTCCTCCGCTAACCAGCTGCCGGCCTCGGAAGGTTCCATGCGTTCAACAAAGTTTATGGGAGGTCCTCACTCTGGACTGCACTCCTGTACGAGGGCCCAGCGGACCAGACCGAACCAGAAAGCAGTCACCCCTGCGGAGGAAGTACACTGACCTCTAACAGACCAGTTTTTGCTAAGAACAGGAAATTCCACTCTACCTGAGCTAGTATTCTATGGAAATCCCCTCTGCTTCACCCCTTACAATAACTAATCTGAAATAACTTGATGCTAGCCAATCAGCTTTTTTCTTCTGTTTCCCTGTTACAAAACCCACTACCCACCATTGCCCATTGGGAATTCTCATTTTATTTTGTAGAACAGAGGCTGCTTCAATTAATGAATAATAAATAAAAGCCATTTAGACCTATAACTGAATTTGCCGTGATTTTAGCTTTTGGCACGTGTTACTTAGTATCTGAATCTTCATTTCCATGTCTGCAAAAAGGAGAAAAATATTGCCACGTTCATAGACCTATCTTAGGTGATACAAATGAAAATGACTATTAATGAATACTAGATTTCTTTTGTTGTTGTTGTTGTTGTTGTAGTACTGGGGGTTGAACCCAGGGCCTCGCGCTTGCATGCTCTGCAAATGCTGGACCACTGAGCTGTAGCCCCAGCCCATTTTTTTACTTTTTGAGACAGGGTCTCGCTAAGTTACGCAGACTGGCTCTGGTCTTGAACTTGCAATCCTCCTGCCTCTGCCTCCTGAGCCGCTGGGATTACAGGCGCCTGCCACTGCACCCGGCTAATGCTAGCTTTCTTACTCTCAGCATATAGTAGGGCACCATGAAAGAAGTGTGGGGACTTCCACAAAGCTTGCCTAGGCTAGGAATTTTCTACAACAGTATATCCTTCCTGGTGGGCCTCATGAAGTCATTTGCTGAGCCTGGAAATCACAAAGTGTTCCTTTGAGCAGCTACTTCACCAACTGGTGCTGCTACATTCCAGGTCAACAGGTGATTTCAAGACAGGGGCAACTTCAACTTCCACCTGGACAGGTGAGCAGAGATGTTGCTGTCCTGGTGAACCTTTTGTTGTTGTTGTTAGGTGCCGTCGAGTCGGTATCCAACTCATAGCGACCCTCTGTACAACAGGGGAAACACTATTGTCAGTGCTTCTCTGCTGTTCATAGGGTTTTCAATGGCAGATTGATTTTTGGGAGGGGGTTGCCAGGTCCTTCTCCCAGCCTACAGCTTCTGGTATTCCCAGGCGGTCTCCCATCCAGGTACTAACCAGGCCCGACCCTGCTTAGCTTCCAAGATCTGATGGGATCGGATTCCACAGGGCTACAGCTATAGGCTATGGTGAACCTTTAAGCACAATAAAATGGTTGCTCTAAACTTACAGGAAAACAGGATAAGGCGACTACTTTCTAATTTATTATTATTTTTTTGCAGTACTAGGGGTTGAACCCAGGGCCTTGTGCTTGCATGCTCTGTGAGTGCTGGACCACTGAGCTGCAAGCCCAGCCCCCCACCTCTTTTTTTTTTTTTTTACTGTTTTGAGACAGGGTCTCACTAAGTTACGCAGACTGCCTTTGGTCTCGAACTTGTGATCCTCCTGCCTCCACCTCCTGGGCCGCTGGGATTACAGGCGTGCGCCACTGCCTGGCACCACTTTCTAATTTATGTCCGGGTTCCCCTGGGTCTTCCTATAGCACGCTGCTCCAATCACATCATTCTGGGCTCCTTGTGATCTTGTCTAGAGCACAGAATAGGTCTCCGACATCTTTTACTTGCAATGACCAACATCCTGCAAAACCCACAGCAGATATGACACATTTGATAAATAAGCGATGCATTAATTAGTGGATGGATGGACCAAGGGGTTCCAGACTATGTACACTGGCTCCGTGAGTGATTATTTCACATAATGTGCCTCCAAAATTCCCTGAAAACACAAGCCTCTATTTTGAAAACTAATTCTGAGAAGCAGAAGCAATGTTTCCTGGTGTAAAGGTGGCTCGATCAAAACTGTCAAGTGCAATGATGCATTAAACTAATCCATTCAATCCTTCATTCATTCAACAAACACTTACTAAATCTTCATTACACGGCAGGCACTACGCCAAGTGCCAGAGAGGAGAGGAGAAAACAGATGTGGTCCCTAGAGGGGCCAGGCATTGATTTTTTTTTTTTTTTAAAGCTTCCTGTGTGGTTCCAATGCATAGCAGAAGTTGAGAAAGATCGTCTGGGAGGACCATCCATTCACTCCCCAGAGACACAGAGTGACAGATGGCAGTTCCAGGGGACTACCTGTTAACTCCTATGTTCCTGTCCCAGTTTCTTCCTCCTGCCTTTCCCAACAAGTCAAAATCCCAGACTGAATTATTTATTGCTTCTTGCAACTACTGAATATTATCCTTGCTCCTTATGGTTACCTAAAGAGTAAAAATAAAAACACAAAAATAGAATACTTTACATCTGGCTTTTCCAAAGCAGAAAAACAGATATGTTTCTTTTCAGCCCAAAGCTCACCAATACATTTATATTAAATGCATCATATCTTTAGGACAACTTAGAAATCCAAGGTAATAAAAATACTTGCAACCTTTGGGTTAAACTCTGGTCCTAAACTAAAACTTCTTTTCTATGGGTAAATGGTTCTCAGGATAAAAAAACGATACAAATCACTCTTCTAGCCAGGTTGGGTGGCTCACTCCTGTAATCCCAGAACTCTAGAGGTGGAGGCAGGATTATAGGTTCGAGGCTAGAGGCAGCCTGTGTAATTTAGCAAGACTTTGTTTGAAGATAAAAAATAAAGGATGGGCTGGGAGTACAGCCCAGGGGTAGAGCACTTGCAAAAGTATATTCAAGGCCCTAGGTACCTCCCAAAAAAATCACTCTTCTATGTATTGTTCTTTCAGTACTAATGAAAGCCTCACAATACTGGTCACTCTAGCAATAACCTCTCCCCCCATTACCAAAGATCTTTTATCAGAAGTGAATATCCTCACATACAGTGAAATCTGGTCCTAAATCATATTACAAGTTCAAAGACTTCATTGTCATGTGGATTACTCCACATGCTTCGTGCATAATTACTATTTTCTTTAGTGTACAAAGTGGTCCTTTTTCTTGGTCTAGCAACTCAATGTATTCCTGCTGGAGAGGCTCTGGTAAATTTTAGGCCCCTACATCCCCTCCCCGACCAACATGGTTCCTCCTGGGACTGCAAAACAGGACTGCCCGGAGATTTCCTAGTTACAATAGACTCTCATGGCCCGAGTCCACACATACCACTTCTTAATTTACATTATGTCATGGAAGATCTAGAGGTGTAGTATAATGGGTCCTCCGTTGCCCTGCTTAAGCCTGCAACCTGGTTTCCCGCTGGTCAGCACCGCCTCTTCCCCTTTGGCTTCCACTTCCGCCATTTTCCTGCTGGCTTCTACTGGTTCTGCTTCCGCCATATTGGGAAAGGGTCTGTACTGCACCTGTACAGACTTTTTATAATTACTCATTAAACAATACACTATAACAACCACTTACAAAGCATTTACATTGTATTGAGTATTATAAGATGATTTAAAGTACACAGGAGAATATGCATAGGTTATAGGCAAACATGATGCAATTTTATACAAGGGACTTGAGTATCCCTAGGCTTGGCCATAGAAAGGTGGTCCTGGATTCAGGCCCCCACTGAAACTGTTAGGTCGCTAGATAGGTATTAGCAGGCACACGGGTGTGTGTGTGTGTGTGTGTGTGTGTGTGTGTGTGTGTGTGTGTGGAGGGGAGCATTAAAATGGCTCCACATTTTCAGCCATGACCTGAGAAAGGACCTCTGAGAACGCTGGAAGGACATTATTCTAATGGACCCACACCCATCATGAACAAAAGCAGGCCATTCCAAAACATCTGTCTATTGGCCCATTCTTTTGAAATTTGCCAAACAAGTCCATTAAGCCATTTTACAAAACAGAGACTCTAGTCTCCAAATGACCTAAATCACAAAAGATGACTAGGCCAATGGCTTCCAGGATTCCTGTGTGGGAAGAGAGGAGCCTGAGCTTGATGCCCAGGGCTCCCATTACCCTGGGTGTGCGCAGTTTAAACAAAACCAGAGGGAACCCACACCTGCTCTCTTTTCTCACTTCTGTCCTCTCCTATTCTCAGACAGCTGAGTGTGTGCCTTACCCACTTCGCTCAGGTCTACCATCTTCTCTGTCTATCCAAGATGCTTTTCCTTCTAAAAAGCTTGCTTCATTACTGCTGCTACTACTACCTTTCTTCTTCTTCTTCTTCCTCCTCCTGCTCTTCTTCTTCTCCTTCTTCTTCTTCTCCTCCTCCTCCTCCTCCTCCTTCTCCTTCTTTTCTTCCTCCTTCGCCTCCCTCTCCTCCTCCCTCTCCTCTTTCTCTCTCTCCCCCTCCATTGCTGTCTTTTCCTTACCCTAGAGAATGTCCTAATCTTATGCCAATTCACCCAAAGAACTAAGGTTTCTCCAAGATCTTTTTCTTCATATTTTTTATCCAAGCTTCTTCAGCTGCCCCAGTTTTCCCAGTAATTATTCCTTAACGGAAAACTCTCTCTTAAAATAAGCCTTATCTATGGTCTGTGCTATATTTTTCATTTGACATCTGAGTTCTTTCAAATGCTGAACACAAGAATTGAGGTCATCACCATAGCTTTCTTGTTGTTGTTAGGTGCCATGGAGTAGGTGTCTGACTCATAGAAACCCTATGTACAACAGACAAAACACTATTGTCAGTGCTTCTCTGCTATTCATAGGGTTTCAATGGCTGATTGTTTTTGGGAGTAGGTTGCCGGTCCTTCTTCCAAGCTTACAGCACCTGGTATTCCCAGGTGGTCTCCCCTCCAAGTACTAACCAGGCCCGACCCTGCTTAGCTTCCAAGATCTGATGGGATTGGATGCCACAGTGGTACAGCTGCAGGCTCCATAGTTCTCTAGCTGCTGGTAAAACTGGAACCCACACCCCTGGTAAGAATATCAAATGAGGGATGACTGTACTCTCCTCCAGCACCAGGATTTGATAACTGTTTTACAAAGACAGGTGTATCACTTCCATGTTTAATTATCCTAAGAGAAGCACCATCAGGATACCTCATAGAAAAATCCATCACTAGTGGCTTTCACAGGACTACCCTGGATTCAAATCTCAGCTTTACCACTAATTCTGTGGCCAGAGGGCTGCTGGCAAATGTCTCTAATTGAGTTCCTTCCTTTGCACTGCAAGTAAACACTACCTGCAAAGTAAGGAATGAAGATCAGAAATCATACCAAAAAACAAAACCATCCAAATTCCTGAGAATGATATCTATGTTCATATTTTAGGGAAATAAAACCTTAATTTGGGGCATCTTTGTTAAAATACCCACACACACACATATACATACTCACACATACATATATAGTATCAAATCTCTCTTGACACAAAAATTCTGCCATTCACAAACATTTCCTTTATATAGAAACATACTATTTATTCAGTGAGAAAGTTTTTACCATCTGATTTGAACAAATTGTCTCCTCCCAAGTCATTTGATTGATGGCATATCACTGCACCATATATTATATTATCATCATTATTTCCCACATTTAATATGTTTCTATCTCCCACATAGAATATTACCCAGTAGAAGTTCCCAAAAGGAGTCACAACACATTCATGACAAAGAACCAGAAAGATGTCTTTTTGTTTCTACTTTCTTATATGATTCAACTAAAACAGAAAGCTGGATTGAATCAGTTATGAAACTGGAAAAATGAAAATTAGCCCATGTGTTCATATGGCCATGGTCATTAACACCTCCAAGAAAAGAAGAGAGAAAAGGGAAAAACATCTGCTTCTTCTTGCCAAACTTCTACATAACTTTAATTTTTTTTTTAAAAAAGTTTTTTTTTCTTTAAGAGGCATTCTGCTCCTTGATGGTGTGAATATTTGGGTGTCTTCTCAAGGCCACCGCTGGGCAAGTAGATGAAAGCAGAGAAAATAGAAGATAGCAGCCCCTCCCAGGCACCTGGTATTCATATACAGGAGACTTTCTGATTTTCCATCTTGGCTCAGGTAAGAAGGAAAAAGGGGAAAGTTTCCGTTCCTGGGGGGAATGCAGCCTGTCTAAGGGCATGCCAGTCCATTCAAGTGTTCCGGGTCAGTCCTCCCAGCTCATAGGATTTTCAGGCCCCTGAAAACGAGCCTTCATGATCATGCCCCTGCAGCGTCTTCCCAGTGCAGTGATTATATCCACAAACCTATAATGTCGCCTGTCAAAGGATCTGGAGCATCTCAAGGAAAAATCATGTCTGGATACGTTCCGATTTAAGTAATTCATGACAAGCCAGGTGCGGTGGCGCATGCCTGTAATCCCAGTGACTCAGGAGGCAGAGGCAGGAGGATCGCAAGTTTGAGACCAGAGGCAGTCTGCATAATTTTTTCTTGTCTTTCTTTCTTTCTTTAATTTATTTATTTATTTATTTTTGTGTGTGGTACTGGGGTTTGAACCCAGGGCCTCGCGCTTGCATGCTCTGCAAATGCTGGACCACTGAGCATCACCCTCAGCCCATTTTTTTTTACTTTTTGAGACAGGGTCTCACTAAGTTATGCAGAATGCCTCTGGTCTTGAACTTGTGATCCTCCTGCCTCCACTTCCCGAGCCACTGGGATTACAGGTGTGTGCCACCTTGCCCAGCTAGTCTGCATAATTTAGCCAGACCCCATCTCAAAAAAAGTAAAAAAGTGGGCTGGGAGTGCACCTCAGTGGTCCAGCACTTGCAAAGCATGGAAGTGGAAGGCGCTGGGGTCAACCCCTAGTACTGAAAAAAAAAAAATTATATATATATATATATATCCATCCATCACAAATCTTCTCAGCCATCACCTCCTAACTTCTAGAGCCAATTCCTGGGCTCCCAAGAATTCAGATTTCAGTGGCTAGAAATTACGTGAGAAAAGCAAACACCCAGCAGCCCAGAACAGGCTACCTCAGAAGCCCTGGTACATCCTCTACTCTCTGCACCACTGTAAGGTCCTATAAAATACTAAGACAACCTGGACATGGCTGATTTAACTGTACAAAAAGGCTTTACAAAAATACTCCCTGAAGTTTCGGGGTGGGGGAAGATGCATGTAAACATTGTCTGTAAGCACTGGAGAACCCTCAAGCCTTCTTAGGTCATATCTCCCATCTCTTGCCATCTTCTTCGTTCGGTTCTTCTCAGAGGCATCCATCTGTTTTCTTCTTATTAACAGAATTCAGGGTCTGAGGCTGCCTCTGAGTACGAGCTTGTGGTTTGATCGGTAGAAAAAGTATTATCAGGAGGCTTATGATGTGTAGGAAAAAGTACATGGACCTAGGAATAAAAACAAACAAAAGCTGTATTTCAAAGGAAGACACAAATGGGAAGTTTGCATGATTACATCCTCTCCAGGGGGGACCAGGGAAGACGCTGTTTTCAACAGTATTGACGAGTTTCTTCTCAGACTTGCCTCAGTTTCCTCCACGGAGGCCAGGGACGGATGAAACCACACAGCTGGACAGAGCAAACCAACTATTTGTGGTTACATGTGGCATTGTCCCACTGACATAGTAGCAAGCCTAAGAGAATTAACATCACGAAAGCCAGAAATCCCCAATATGCAAAATTTAAGGATGCACAGGCCACATACCAACCCACCAGCCTGTCCCTAAACACAAACACAACTCAGTCTCTCCCATGTGGTTTTCTCAAGTGTAAGGAGTTCTTCCTGTGTGTCTTAGGAACCAGAAGAATCCCGATTCTGAAAACCTAGTCTATACCCCTGAAAATCACTTTCATCCAAACTAGTAAGAACTAAGTTTTACTTTTGAGATTGGCTGACTTTTATTGCAAAAGTTCAGCAATCGGTACGGTGTGCACAATGTAGATTTCCCATAGTGGGCATGGCATAGCAATACATGTTATGTAACGAGAAACAGCTCGCATCAGTGAAACTGCTCTAGACCCACGGTGGAAGGGTGATCTTATAATTCCTCCAATGCTCTCTTAAGGTTAAAGAAAAACAATGTTAAAGGAATGGAGAAAACACATTTGATTACTGTATAATTCTTCAGCTTTTGTGATCATAACACCACGCATATTAGAGCCTAATAACTCATACATGCCCTGAGTTGCTCCCCACTTTAGCAACAGGAATGGCTCCCCACAGATGTCTAACATAGCTTTGATCATTTGTTTTATCCTTAAACATTTACTGCTTAAGACGTGTGAAGCTTAGGGGTAGGGATGTGGCTCAGTGGTAGTGTGCTTGCTTGGCATGTGTGAAGCTCTAGGTTTGAATCCCAGCACCACCGCGTGCACACACATGTTTGTATGAAGCATTAAATTAGGATCTACAAAAAAAGCATAAGCTTCTGCCTCTTCCCTTGGGGGAAGGAAAACAACATGTATAGTCACCCTTGAGTGTCCTTGAGAAACTGGTTCCATAACCCCTATGTACAACTCTATGTACAACAGGCGAAACGCTATTGCCAGTGCTTCTCTGCTATCCATAGGGTTGTCAATGGTGGACTGATTTTTGGGAGTGGGTTGCTGGGTCCGTCTCCCAAGCCTACAGCACCTGGTGTTCCCAAGCAGTCTCCCATCCAAGTACTAACCAGGCCCGACCCTGCTTAGCTTCCGAGATCTGACGCCACAGTGGTACGGGTGTAGGCATATTCCTTCAGATGGGCTTCTAAAGCTTTGGGCCATTCACTCAGACTATAATCTCAATGTGTATTTATAAATTTGCCAATTATCACCTGACTGGGAGCAGCAATGATTTTTTGTTGTTGTCCCACACTCTAACCCCAGCTTCTAGCATAGTGCCCAGCACACTATAGGTATTAAAAACCAGAATCAGTTGAATACAAGCATTTCTGCAGCAGCATGATAAATTTATTCCTGAAAAGTCCCACACACAGCAATATTGTGTGCTTAGAATATGAGAGACTATGAGGAAAAACCATTTTGGAAGCAGACAACTCAAAACCTCAGAGAATCCGTAGCCAGAGAGTGGACCAAAACAATTAGCACCTATCACAACAACTTGGGCAGCCCAGGGAAACAACTCCATGGGGCTGAAAGCTGCTTTGGGGGGTGTTGAAAATCCAGAAGACAGGCTGGGTGCAGTGGCACATGCCTGTAATCCCAGTGACTCAGGAGGCAGAGCCAGGAGGATCACAAGTTCAAGGCCAGAGGCAGCCTGAGTAATTTAGCAAAACCTTGTCTCAAAAAATAAAAAATTGCAGCTCAGTGTTAAGAGTGCTTGCAAAGTATATGCGAGGTCCTGGGTTCAAACCCTGCCCTTTACTGCAAAATAAATAAATAAATAAAAACAAATAAAGCAGAAGATACTAGAGGGCCACACTGGCTTAACGGCACTGACACAAGAATAATGAAACTGGGGAGGTCACAGAGCTGCAGAGAGAAAACCGGCGAGGCCAGGATGGCCAAGGTGGAGCACGGGACCTAGGGAAGGGTGCTCCACTCAGCTTTCTTTATACAGAGCCGAAATAGCTCCTGCGTTTGAAGTGGTTGAACTGAGGGTTTCTTCCCTAGCTGAAGATTGTAAGTCTGACATCCCCTGTCTAGAAAACTTTGTGCATCAACCAGCACAACTTCCATGTTATACTGATGAACTTCTCATCCCCTAACTGATATCCCAGAACACATACAGTAGAACAGACTTTACTGCAGAACAGACTTTATTGATGAGTATTATATAGCTCCCACCACCTTCTTTTCTTATGTCTTAAAAAAAAACTGCCAGAGGTGGTGGTGCACGCCTATAATCCTAGCAACTCAGGAGGCGGAGGCAGGAGGGTGGCAGATTTGAGGCCACAGGCAGCCTGTATAACTTAGCAAGACCCTGTCTCAGAATAAAAAGTAAAAATGGGCTGAGGATGCAGCTCAGTGGTGGAGCATTTGGAAAGTCTGTATGAGGCCCAGGGTTCAACCCTCCAGTACCACACACACACACACACACACACACACACACACACACACACACACACACACACACACACACACATGTCCATCCTACTTATATGGACACATGCACTGGGTAGTTTAAAAAAAAGTTTCTTTAATCTATTCCTGAATAGTCCACCAACTACAGGGAATCGAAAGATTATGAAGGTGCGTTGGTATAGGGTTTGTGTCTGCTAAAACAAACTGAAAATTGGCAGATTAGCAAGAGAAAAGGAATACAAATTTATTATAAGCACATGTATGTGAGAGGCACACAAAATATAAAATTCAGAGAAGGAGTAGATGACTGAAGCTTAATACCCTCTTCATAGCCAGGCATGGTGGTGCATGCCTGTAATCCCAGTAACTTGGGAGGTGGAGGCACGAGGATCGCAAGTTCGAGACCAGAGGTAGTCTGCGTAAGTTAGCAAGACTCTGTCTCAAAAGGTGAAAAAAATGGGCTGAGGGTGCAGCTCAGTGGTCCAGCACTTGCAGAACATGCAAGTGTGAGGCCCTGGGTTTAATCCCTAGTACCACAAAAAAATAAAAATAAAAAGAATTTTAAAAATTACCTTCTTCATTAAAGAAAATCAAGTATATGGGGGTGGGCACTTTTAAAGGAAAAACAAATGATTTTTAGGGGACCTGAATGGGCCTGAAGTATAGACAATGGTCTAGGAATGTTTTGCCTGGGCTCTGGCTGTGACATTAACTCTAGTCTTCCTTCCTGCAGGTGAATCTTCTGGAACTTCCAGCCTGTAGGCTGATGTGGGAAATTTGAAGGAAGCCCCGTCTGAGACTTTAGGAAGAAAAGAGGGGCAAGAGACTGGGGAGCAGGTCAGAGAGACCTTGGTTCTCCTTTAGTTCAAAGCCGTCCACATGACAAAGTACCATGATGTGGGCTATCATTTCCTGAGCCTCAACAATTGCATTGTTTATTTCTAAGCCACTCTTTAAAAACATATTAGGCTGCAAAGTTAGCCTAGAAAAATCAGTGCTGCCCACTAAATAACATAAGTTAGCATTTATTAGGGCTGAGCTCAGTTGATAAAGTGTTGTTTTGTGCCCTCTGAGGCCCTAGGTTCGATCCCTAGCACCACAAAAACAGAAGGACCTGGCGCCCCAGTCCTGAAACAATCCAGAAACAATCAGCCATTGAAAATCCTACGAAAAGCAGAGAAGCACTGACACAGTGCCAGACATGGCACAGTGTCAGGGAGTGTTTTGATCTGCTGTACATAGGGTCACTATGAGTTGGACCTGATTTGACACCACAACGCAAAAGAGGAAAACCCTCCACCAGATGGATTGACACAGTGCCTGCAACAGTGGGCTTAAACATAAATAAGATCGTTTGCCTGGCGCAGAATGGGCAAGTGTTTCGATCTGCTGTACATAGGGTCGCTATGAGTCGGACTCGACTCGACAGCACCTAACAACAACAACAAAACAACAACAACAACACTAAGCATTTCCTGAGTACAGGCCAGATGCCATGTATTGGGCTGAGTTCTCTGCATTGTCACCTCACTCAATTCTAACACTCAGCACTGACAACAATGCTTTGAGGTGGACCCTATTCTTAGTCTCCTTTTACAGTGAGGTCACACAAGTTCAAGGCCATATGCTCAGCCACCTCACAATATCAGGAAAACACAACTAATTAAACATGGGCATCAAACAGTAAAAACAAGCAACTCTAAGTCTGTGTTAATGTGGAGCACAGGGGTTTGAACATAGGGGTCTGGCAACCTTTTCCTAAAGGCCCCGGCCTCCTTTGTGAGCCTCCTTCTCCACGCTAAATTCCACTTTCCTCTCTCCACTAGGTACATCTGGGAAAACAACCTTTCCACCCCACATGCAGCAGAATCACATCTCAGGAAAGAGGACAGAGCCCTTCAACAGACTACACAGATCGGCCAATCCCAGCTCCTGCCCTGTGTCTGCCTCTGAGTGTCCCACACTCTACAACAGAGCTGCTTATTGTTACTGTTAGGTGCCATCCAGTCAGGTCCGATTAATAGCAACCCTACGTACAACAGAACAAAACACTCCCTGACACCGTGTCATGCCCAGCACTTTGTCAATGTTTCTCTGCTATTCATAGGGTTTTCAAAGGCTGATTGTTTTAGGAGTGGGCTGCCAGGTCCTTCTCCCGTTTTGTTGTTGTTGTTGTTGTTGTTTGTTTGTTTTTTGCAGTGCTGGGGATCGAACCCAGAGCCTCAGAGAGTGAGAGCAGCTTTCTGCCAACTGAGCTAAACCCCAGCCCCCCACAAAGCTAACCCCCAGGAAAAAGAGCCCAGGGTAGGACATTTCCATGCAGGTGAATCTTCTGAATTTTGAATCTGGATTCACCCTCTGGATTTTGAATCCAGATCCATCCCTTCAGAATGCACAGCAAGAGCGCCCCTGAACCTCATTATGAATGGCGTAAGGAAAGTCTGTCGATCTTCTTCATAAGTCTTGCTGGCTGCACATTGGCAGCTCTGGGATAACCATTTCCTTGTTAAGCTTCTATGGGCATCTTTCACACTGAAGTCACAACGAGAAATCCCTCATGCAATCTTAGTATATTGATTCAATTTATCGATTCCTAAGTCAAGCACAGAGAACAACTAAGTTTATAAGGCAGCGCTTGAGAACAAGGGAAACTTACTTATATAGACTGATGGTCGGTTCCACCGCCAACATAACGAAGGGTGCGGCTGTGTAGGAGACAGCCAGCTGAGTGACAGCCCAGGTCACCACGTCGTAAACACCCTTGAGGGCTTTTGAAGAGAGGAAGTAATGTCTGTAGTTGTTCCTCACCTGCAAGCCAAGGAAACCAAAAGTGAGGCTCAGGGGTCAAGAGCAAAACCATCTTTACTCCAGGCACGCAGATGGCGGACCACAAGAACACCAGCCGTGGAAAACACGCAACCATGTGAGTTGTGTTTTCAACTAAAAATTCCAGCACGGCTCTTCTTATTAAAAAAGAAAACTACAAAGTCATTGCAGACAAAGTTTTAAATAAACAATGAAGCGCCAGGCATGGCGGTGCATGCCTGCGATCCCAGCAACTCAGGACGCAGAGGCAGGAGGATCACAGGTTCAAGGCCAGAGGCAGCCTGCTTAACTTAGCAAGACCCTGTCTCAAGATAAAAATTTTAAAATGGGCTGGGGGTGCAGCCCAGTGGCATAGTGTTTACAAAGTACACACAAGGCCCCAGGTTAAGCCCCCTCAGGACTGCCAAAAATAATCAGTTAATTAACTGAATAAAAACAACTAAGCAAAAAAAAAAAAAAAAAAAAAAAAAAAAAAAAAAAAAAAAAAAAAAAAAAAAAAAAAAAAAAAAAAAAAAAAAAAAAAAAAAAAATCTTTTTTAACATCTCCCAAAGAAAAGCACCATTTAAAAACCTGGCATATAACCCTCCAAAGCATTTTCCTATTTACATGTATCCACATTACATTCTAAAAGGGACCAATATAAGTTTTAGCCTGTTTTTCATTCCGTGATCTCTCAAAGGCTTTTTTCTATAGGCTAAATATTAACTTCTTATATACTTTTAAGTTATTCATGGAGAAGCTAGCTTGTCTTCCCCATCCCGTTTTGCTCTTACAAATAATTTTGTGGTATGTCACCATCTAAGTAAATCTCTGTACTGTTTGCTAATTACTTCCTGTTGATTAGAGTAATACAAATAATATTACTGTTACTACTAATAAACTTGGGGTTGGGATTTAGCTCAGTTGGTAGAGCGCTGTGCTGCAGGCTCTGAGGTCCCAAGTTCGATTCCCAGCACCACAAAAATGGGAGAAGGACCTGGCAATCCACTCCCAAGGCAATCCCGAAACAGTTAGCCATTGAAAATCCTATGAGGGTTGCTATGAGTCGGATACCGACTCAACGGCACCTAACAACAACAACAACAACTAATAAACTCAGTTATTATTTATTGCTCCCCCGTGTCCACCATGCTATGGAGGCTTGTGTGTTGCTGTGACGCTGAAAGCTATGCCACCGCTATTTCATCGGGACCACCCATGGAGGACAGGTTTCAACTGAGTTTCCAGACTAAGACAGACTAGGGAGAAGGACCTGGCAGCCCACTTCCAAAACAATTAGTCATTGAAAATCCTATGAATAGCAGAGAAGTACTGTCAAATATAGTGCCAGAAAATGAGTACTCCAGGCTAGAAAGCATTCAAGAAATGACTAGGGAAGAGTTGCTCCCTCAAAGTAGAGTCGACCTTAATAATTAGAATGGAGGAAAGCCCCTGAGACCTCCTTTTGCTGATGTGGCATGACTCAAAATGAGAAGAAACAGTGGCTGCAACAATGGCCTCAAACATAAAATGATCGTGTACGTGGCAGAGCATCCGTAGTACTTTGTTCGGTTGTACTCGGGGTCACTATGAGTCGGATCCAACTCAAGCTCACCCAACAACAAAATCATTTTTTGTGTGCTTACTGTGTGCCCTATCTGTGCTAATGCTCTATATGGATCATCTTTGTTGTTTCTTCCAACAAGTCTATCCTGTCAGTATCATCATTCCTATTTTACAAATAATGAAATTGAGACTTAGGTGAACAGACAACTCTGTGAATTAGAAATGGAAATTGTCAAAGGAAATACTCATTTGCAGGTCTTTTGACACATGTGAGTAGACATGCCTCCAGGAAGACACCTGATTTCCTGATTCAAGGAACCAAACAGGAAAGGCTTCCACACTCAGAGCTGCCTGGCAAGGTAAAGAGTCCTCTCCTCTACCGAGTTCCTAGGACAGAGACCAGGGTCCACTCATCAGCAATGCTGTGCATCAGGTATGAGATTTTGTTAGGTAACTTCCAGGGGCCTAAGACTTCATGACTGTTGAGTTCATTCTCCTTCTACAAAAAAATGGAAACTCTATTGCACCAACCATCCCCTCTTTGTCCCCAGTGCTGGGTTTTAGCTCAGTTGCTAGGGTGCTTACTCTGTGCACTCTGAGGCCCTGGGTTCGATCCCTAGCACCACAAAAATGGGAGAAGAACCTGGCAGCCCATTCCCAAAACAATCTTGAAACACTCGCCATTGAAAACCCTAGGAACAGCAGAGAAGCACTGACATAGTGCTGGTTATGGCACAGTGTCGGGGAGTGTTTCATTGTGTTGTACACAGGCTTGCTATGAGTTGGACCTGACCTGATGGCAACTAACAACAATAACTTCATCCCCCAACTAACTTAATTCTGAAAAATGTTTCTAAGCCCATGAAAAGAAAGGATCGACATAAACCCAAGACTTTATGCCAGTTGAGAACACAGAACAAAAGGTACTCTAAGGAATTATACCTGATGATATTAAACAACACTCTGACCTTTATTTCTTAACTTGTTCTGGCCATCTGTGTTTTATTTTTTTTTCATAATCTGATTAGGTACATAAATGGGAGAAAAAAATGTCTTTTCTGTTTTCTATGTACAGATATGTATGATATGCATTTCATTTTAAAAGTATTTTAATCAGCATGAACAGCAATCAATTGTCGGGAGCCATAGGCCCGACATGAGCTAAGGCAATGCCTGCATAAATGGCTACGTGACAGATGTGACCATAGCGGGAAGCTCTGCTACCTGTGGAATGAGGAAACAACACATCAGAGGCTCTGCTGAACTTTGTTGTCTCTTTAGCTACTATTTTAACATGACTATAGATCTGAACTTTGTTCCTTGATTGTATCTTTAGGATTAATCTGTTACTGGAAAGCTAACTAAGTTGATTGTAAACTTTATGACTGTTACAAAGTCCATTGCACTGCAGTTACCTTTGTGAGCTATTTTTAGTATCTCCTTGAGTCACTATATAAGCATGAGTATAGAGAATAAAGTTTAGCTCAAGACCACCAGTCTTGGCCTCTTCGTCTCCTTCATCCTCGGCTCTCCCCTTCTCCCAATATGGGCTCCGACAATCAATTAGCCACCTTGTTCTTATATAGACTCTAACAGATTATCATCTAATTAAAAGAGCAATTCCTCAGGGTTGGGACCCTTTTCCTGTTCATGGCAGTAATCTTGTATCTACAATATTGAGTGGCACATGGTAAGGCTCCTGAAATATTGACAGGATAAATGAATTCAAGACTGAATGAGCCAGGCACCAAGGCACCTTCCTGTAATACCAGCTACTCAAGAGGCTAAAGCAGGAAGACCAAAGGTTTGAGGCCAGAAGCAGCCTATGCCACTTAGACCCTGTCCCAAAATTTTAAAATGCATAAAAGAGCAGGGGTAGGGTGGGGCTGGTGGTGTAGCTCAGTGGTAGACTGCTTGCCTAGTGGGCATGAGGCCTTGAGTTCAATTCCTAGTACTGCAAAGAAAGAAAGAAAGAAAGAAAGAAAGAGAGAGAGAGAGAGAAAGAGAGAGAGGGAGAGAAGGAGGGAAAGAGGGAAGGAAAGAAGGAAGGAAAGAAAGAAAAAGAAAGAAAAAGAAAGAAAGAAAGAAAGAAAGAGCATTGCCATGTTAGATCTCCTAAATTCACATCTAAAACATAATTCAATAAATGACATTAAAATTTGTTGGCATCTGGAAATAGGGAGATGACAATCATGATCAAAGACTGAAATTAATTCAAATACAAAACTCTGATAATGAAAGGCCTGTGGATTGCAATTATTTCCACATGTGCTCATCTTTTTGTTTGAAGATGGATGTATTTTTCTTTCCTTTATTAGCTTGCTTTATTACAAGAAAATTGCAGGAACAATCCAGGACAAACGGAAGGCTCCTCAAAAACCCAAAGGACAAAATTTATGAAATTCTCAAGGAATTTTTCACTAACTAAGTTACCTGTATCAGACCTGAGAACCTAAGAGGTCAGATCCAAATCCAATGCAGTTCCTATGACTACTATCTCATTAACTGCTCAGAGTCTTTAAGAATTATTTCTAGGTTTTGGATAACAAAACGAGAAATTAAGCAAGGTATAAGCAAAATGAATTCCCACAGAGCCTATTCTACTTAATAACCACCAGCATTTGAAAGAATTAGCAAACTATGTATGTTCACAGTCTTGAATGATTAAAAATGTGTTCATCTCTCAAGGCAGTAAATATTGCCCCTAAAATTTTTTTTGTTTTACAAACACACCCTGTAAAGAACATGAAAATGACATGCCTGACCATCTTTGTAATGACTACGCGTTCCTATGTACGTTTCTCTAACAGGAAGATGTTTGTACGTCGTTTAATTTTTCCAAGTATCATTCCCACCCCCAACACACAGGCACCAAACTGCTTAAGAAAAGATGCTATCCACAAAGGAAGCTTACCGCTCTGGCGGCTAATGTGACAGGGACTCCAGTTAAGAAGGTAAAATAGTATCCAGGGTAGACGCCGTGCCACAAAGCAGACAGGATGAAGGTTAGCACCGTAGGGTACCACGGAACCCGCTCGTAGCACACACTGTGAAGAGAAGATGGAACAATGAACCCCAGGGAACCAAACCAGACCCTTCCAGCTACACCTGCTGTTGCTGGGAGTGGATGTGCAGAAATCCCTCAATCCACTATGATGGGATGCCTGCCTAAACTCTCCAGGGCCTCGGGATGAAATAGAGCTGCCCATGTTGCTCTGGTTTCTGTGGGCACCATCAGGCAAGCAACACACGGCTTGGCCTTTTTAGGAGCTGTTAGAAATTTTCACCTCATTTGTTGTTGTTGTTGTTAGTTGCCGTCGAGTCGGTATCCAACTCATAGTGACCCTCACAGGGTTTTCAATGGGTGACTGTTTCGGGATTGCCTTGGGAGTGGATTGCCAGGCCCTTCTCCCATTTTTGCGGTGCTGAGAATTGAACTCGGGACCTCAGAGACTGCAGCACAGCACTCTACCACTGAGCTAAATCCCAGCCCCATTTCACCTCATGAGACTAAGTAATTGGGACCCCCTCACACTATACCTGATAAAGATTTGTGTGGTCACTTTCTACCTAGCAACAGTTCCCACCTTTAGGGAGCTGATTCTACCAATGGCCTAACTTACTGAGGATACTGAAGTAAGTGACATTGGCATTAAAAAATATGTGGCATCAGGATAATGGTCATTGGAAATGGACAGCCTCATTTACCCAACATTAATGCCATCTAGGGGCTGGGATTTAACTCAGTGGGTAGAGCACTGCGCTGCAGTCTCTGAGGTCCCGAGTTCAATTCCCAACACCACAAAAATGGGAGAAGGGCCTGGCAATCCACTCCCAAGGCAATCCCGAAACAGCCATTAAAAACCCTACGAGGGTCGCTATGAGTTGGATACCGACTCGACGGCACCTAGCAACTAACAACAATGCCATCTAGCCAATCAACCCTGGGTCCTCAAAGAGTGCAGAGCGACACTCTACCAACTGAGCTAAACCCCAGCCCCAACCTAACAACAACAACAAACAACAGCTGATCAACACGAAAGTCTTTTCATTGTTCTTGGTAATGATTCCAGCAATGATCATTGCCCAGTGATACGACCTCTACAGTCTGCACAGTGTCCATCAGATTGCAGCTCAGGAATTTAACTTAAAAAATGATAAAGGCTGAGTGAGCATCCCTTCTCCAAAATGCTTGGTCAAGAAGTGTTTTGGATTTCAGATTTCTTTCAGATTTTGGAAGGTTTGCACGTACGTGAGTTACCTTGGGGACAGAACCCGAGTCTAAAACACGAAATTCATCTATGTTTCGTCAATATTTCATACACACAGCCTGAGGGTAATTTTATACAATTTTTAGTGCACCTGTGCTTTAACTACAACCTGTCACGTGAGGTCAGGTGTGGAATTTTTCACTTGAGATACCACGCTGGCATTCAGAAAGTTACAAATTTTGGAGTATTTGGGTTGAGTGGTACTCAACCTGTACTGTGAGGATTTAGAGAAGTCAGCAATGGCACTGAACATCTTTGGCTCTTTGGTTAAATACTAAAATGAAACGATAGAAGATTTCCCTCCAAATTCAGTCTACCAATTGCCAATGGGGTCTAAGAAAGCTACCATATGGTGGAGTAAATGACGGACCCAACAGAAAATAAAACAAAAATTTAAGCAGTTATTATCAATCCATTACTGATATTGCAAAAGTAATTGATTTATACCCAGACCAAGGATTACACCCTGCTGGGATTTAGCTCAGTTGGTAGAGCAATGCGCTGCAATCTCTGAGGTCCCGAGTTCAATTCCCAGCACCGCAAAAATGGGAGAAGGGCCTGGCAATCCACTCCCAAGGCAATCCCGAAACAGTCAGCCATTGAAAACCCTGTGAGGGTCGCTATGAGTCGGATACCAACTCGATGGCACCTAATAACAACAACAAGGGTTACAGCTCCTTCTTCATAGAAAGAAAGAGAATATGGTTGGGAAGAGGAGCACATGACTGAGATTCCATATTTTTTTTTGAAATGAGGAGTAGGTACATTACGTATTTGTTTCTTTTTGTATATGCTTTTCACTCTTCATATGCACAAGGCATGTTCCATCACCTTAGACTATAAATTCCTCATGGAGACTGTATGATTCCTGTCACACTGGGATTATTCAACATAAAGAAATAAGATATGATGTTAAAATTCTTTGTAATATTAATTAAAGGTATAACTGAAGACCAAAATTTTAAAAACTGTATGAGCAGATCAAATTTTCAGCAACAATCACATAAGCTTACTTTGGAAGAATTACTGCGCATTGTCTGTCCTTTCGCCCCAATGTTTTGACCTATGAAAGATGCTAGTCATCAAACACAGTGGAATCAAGCCTGTGATCCCAGCAATTGGGAGGCTGAGGCAGGAGGATTGCACGGTCGAGGCCAGTCTGGTCTACATAGTGAGGCTCAGTCTCAAAACACCAGAACAAACAAACAAACAAAACCCCAGTGGAATCTGACTTAAAGCTTAATGCTTCCATCTTCTCCCTGCACTTGTTATGATAGGCACATTTATTAGTTAGACTTCACTACCTCCAGGACAACATATTATTAGTTCCATTATAAGTAACTTTTCTAAGTGTAGAACATGCAAGGAAACAAAATGACAGTGAAATAGCAACAAAAACACAAATTTAAAGAGCAAAAACACCTGAGGTACCATAAAGCTTTCAATGCTATGGATGAACACAGCAGTCATCACAGATTTTGTGCTTATACTGACCCTCCTCACCTCTGGATAATGGACCCTCGTTTAGCTAACAGGAAGCACAGCACAGACCTCAAGAGCCTAATTCTTGTGACAGACCATTTCTCATATTGCACTCATTAGCTGTGTGGCTTTGGGCAAGTTAGACAACCTCTCTGTGTCTCACTTTCCTTACCTGTAAAATGGCAATAATGACTGCCAACAGCTCATAAGATGGATATGAGTGAGGAATCAACCAGTAACTGAGACATTGTAATGGTGACATGACAAGATAGAATAAATGGGCCACACGTCAACCTTCTCAGAGCACTATATTTTTACTTTTTCCTTTACAGGGCATAGATGTTGATACCAAAGTGCCAGATGACACTACTGCGGGTAGATGATTGCTGCTCCCTTGCCAAATTCCACCTAGACACATCCCGGAGCCATGAGTAATGAGGTCCTTTTGTTTTCCTTACCACTTTAGCCAAGTAGATGTCTGAATGTTCCAGTTTGCTAAGTACATTTTGAAACTCGTGGCAGTCTAGAAAGAAGAAAATAACACCTATCATTAGCTTTCAAAATACCCCAAGGAATGGAAAATCCTACCTAGAATTTCCTTGGCGGCAGAGTGGACGCAGTATTCCAAAACGGACTACTCACAGCCAAGAGTAAATCAGCCGTTCCATCACAGCCAGTAAAATTTTCTGGTGTTTTATAAGGTTTACCTTGCAAATAAAACTTGGCTTGTGGACTCTCAATTCTCCTTAAAATTTATTTTCAAATGATAGCAAAACAGAGGGGGCGTTTTGCATGCTTAAAAACTTTTCAAGTCATCTGAGTTTTAAAACTAAATACTTTGAAAGGGGATGGACCACAGGAAAAGTTTAATTGTGCAAATTTAGTGCCTTTATGGAAGTGGTTTTGATGTAATTGTCATCCTTCCACTATGTGACCACCTGCAAACTAGGTCAGTCTTGTGTGGTTAGTTCTATAAATAGCTATACAGGTCCACATGCTTCCGATTGTGTCTGGAACAGTAAGAGATTTTATGCATGGAGGGATCACAACACAGAAAAGAAAACAAAGAAATATCCTCCAACTGGCAATAATATAATAACTACTGAGGAAGACACATCCCCAAATAAGCTATCAACTGGGTTTTTCTCACATCTGCACATCTGTAATCCCAGTGACTGGGGAGGCTGAGGCAGGAGGATTGTAGCTTCAAGGCCAGAGGCAGCCTATGTAACTTAGTGAGACTCTATCTCAAGATAAAAAAAATTTAAAAATGGGCTGGGGAGGTAGCTCAGTCGTAGAGTATTTGCAAAGTATGCACAAGGGCCCAGCATTCAGCCCCTTAGCACTGCAAAAAACAAGGGGAAAAAATTAGAAAAGGCTGATAGTAAAAAGCAGGAGGTAAATGTATGAGGACCTCAATTCTAAAGAAGATGGAAAGGGAGGTGATATTTTTTCTGTTGAAATTTCATCAACCATATGAAAATCTTACATGGGCCACAAACTGGCCATAATGTAATGTTTGAAGAGGGTGAGGCAAGAGAAGGGAGAAAGGAAAAGAGAAAAGAAAGAAAGAAAGAAGGTAGATGAAGATAAATGGATAGATGATAGATGATTTTTTTATTATGAGTTCTTATTGCGCTGCAGTCTCTGAGGTCCTGAGTTCAATTCCCAGCACCGCAAAAATGGGAGAAGGGCCCGGCAATCCACTCCCAAGGCAATCCTGATACAGTCACCATTGAAAACCCTATGACGGTCGCTATGAGTTGGATACCAACTCGATGGCACCTAACAACAACAACAACAACAATTTCAAAATGTTAAGGAGTTTTCTTCCTCAATTTTTATGTGGCTAATAACATGCTATATGCACAGCCTCATGGTACCATGGGTCTATCAGACTTACCTTTCTTTTGTTGCTTTGCCACATCAGATACAATAAATGAAAACACAACCTCTCTCTTTCTCATTTTCTTTTATTAAAAACATATAGCTGACTACCTTAGTCTTTGACCTTGAATGCACGCCCACACCGGAAAGATTCTGCCTCTTGATGTACTACCAGGTGACCAAAAATCAAGGGGAGCCACCCGGAAGGACAATTACCCATCACTCCCTGGGCACCAGCAGTAGTCCAGGAGTGTGGAGGGAGATAAGAATTTTAATGCGCAAGGGATAAAAGTCTTTACACAACTGGGCTTTGTCTGACACCATCTATATGGAAAAGAAATGCTTGCAGATTCTCTATATGCTTTTCCAAAAGTGGGAAAGGCCATTATGAGCATGGAACTTGTCCATTTAAGATGCGCTTTCCTGTGACATGGACTGCCTCTTACCTCACAGGAGGCAACCGAGGGGCAAAGCATGATTGTTCATTCAGAACCAGGTCTAGATTTTGGCCGTTTTCTTACCACATTTTCCAGGGCTTTCTGCCCACAAGAGCCCTCAGAATTCTCTACAATTATATATGTATGTATGTATGTGTGTATATGTATGTGTGTGTGTGTGTGTGTATGTATATATATATATTTATATATTTATATATAATATTCTATATATATAAAAAACATTATATATATATGTATGTATGTGTGTATATATATGTATGTGTGTGTATATACGTGTGTGTGTGTATAATGTTTTTCCCATAGTGGCCAATCAATTAATATTTGCTAAGTCTGATCGACCTAAGTGACTAAATAGCACTACTAATTTAAGGTATTTAAGGTGAATGTACGATGTACCTTGGTTATTAGTAACAGGTCTAAGTGCTTCTACTTCTTGCTGCTTGTTTGCCTTTGGAAGTAATGATGTCATAATGCAAAGAAGAAGAAGAGGAAGAAGAGAAGGAAGAGGAAGAGGGAAGAAGAGGAAGAACTCGAACCCTCCCTATAAGTCCCCCCATGTTTTGTTAAGTGAAGGCAGGCTGACTTCTCTCCAGAGGTTGTCCAAAGGCAAAGAGCCTCAGGCCAAAGAGGGTGGATGCTTTCTCCCGTGGCTCCTTTTGGTCTAGTTTCTGCCCACGGTGTATGGAAGGTGGACAGTCTCTCTGGCTTCCTGCTCTGTGGGCACAGCCCTCTCTGCCCAAATTCTGCAACATTCATCTGTCTGACCGGCAGCAGGTCAAAACACAAACCCAACAGCAAACAGGAGTCACCTGGCTAGGGTGCCAATGTTTCTGTACATTGAGAATCCTGCCCTTCTGCCCATTGCTCCCAGGAAAAAAGACAATGCCTTGGAATCCCTGTCCATCCTAGTGCTAACAAAGAAAAATAAAAAAAAAAAAGAAAGAAAGAAAGAAAGAAAGAAAAGAAAAAACCCAAAGATGATGTGGCCCCCTAGAGACCATGTCTGATGTGGAAAACATCCAGAGATGTGTGGTCAAAGAACAAATCCAGAGAAAGAGAAAAACACACCATTGTAGTGGCCCCAGAGCTGGGCTTCATGACAATTCTTCTCAAAAGCAAATGGATTAAAATTATTTACAAATGAACTACTTAAAATACTCATAAGTTTGAGATCTAAATACAAAAACCACCAGCCCATGCTCTCGAGAATGTGACCAAGAGAAAATGACATTTGCACTTTCTAGTGGAAAGCACAGGAATGTAAACGACAGAAAGCTTTTCCTGGCTCTTTTTCAGATTATTTTGTGTGTGTGTCATTCTTCCTAGAACCATTATGACTGTCAAGCAAGTAAGTGTCTGCAGAAAAATAAGAAGGGAAAAATATCTGATATGCAAAATATCCAGGAGGCTCCTGGGCTTGGCATTCTTAGAACAGCGAGACACTCTGATGAAGGACTCCAGGGGCACCCTCCCCAAAGCAAACGAGTTGCTTTGTTCACTATGGAAGTTTGATTCAAAAGCATAATATACTCACCTCAATTTTCCAGATGTTTAGATTAGAGAGTAGATCCCAACAGAAATTTCCATCTTTGTCCACTCCACTGAACCCAAAGCCAGCTGCATTATTTACGGCATCAGCTGTGATTTTTTAAAACGACACATTAGGATGTACAAGAAAAGTCACATTGCTGCTTTGAAAGAATACAAGTCTTTGCCTGGCTTCAACATTGAGAGATACGTGGTAGTTCCTTTGCAAAAGGAGACCCCCCAAAAATATATTATGAAGGACCTGGTACCATTGTGAACCAAACAATGTATCTGGCTGTTTGGCAACTGTGGTTTTTATTGATTCGTTCTCCAGCATTTGGTGAGCACTTCCAGGGAGGGACAGTACTAGATGTTTGTCAGATGCAAAAATTGAGACTAAACAGGGAAGTAAAGCATCAAAACAGACAGTGGGATTTAGTGCCCAACTTGACTGGAGAGGAGAAAGAAAGGGACGTTTAAAATGCGCCTATGCTCAGAAGCAGAAGCCAGAAGCAACAGGGACCCGGCAGAGGCTCAAGAGCATCAGTGAGATGGCAGGGTGTTAATTGAGAGCGCGTTGAGTCAGGAGGAGACCCAGCTCTGGAAGCGCACGGGGGATCATCCTGGATGGGCTGAGTATGAAGCGCCAGAAGGATGTCCGCCGCCGGCACTGCCAAGATGCAGCCAAGAAAACCTTAAAACCCAGGAAGAAGGTGACGGCCAGAGCTGGGAATGTGGGGCCAGCTGCAATGAGGCCACATACGGGCAAAAGGATCAAAGCCATCCTACCATTCAGAATAGTGGAAGACGCCTAAGAATCCCAGCACTTGGGAGGCAGGAGCAGGAGGATTGTTTGAGGGCTGCCTGGTGTTCATAGTGGGACATGATAGGGAGAGGGGGAAGGGCGGGGGAGGGAAAAGGAAAGGGGACAGAAAAGGAAAGGAAAGGTGAGGGAAGGGAAGGAAGAAATAAAGAGAGAGAAACAGACAAAGAAAGGAAAGCAAGACATAGAGAAAAGAAAGAAACAGAAGAAAGAAAAAGATCGATCCATCCTACACATGAAATCATTCTTCCTTTTTTCTTTCTTCTTCAGTTTCTAGTGGGTTGAATCCAGAGGCCTCACACATATTTTGCAGGTGCTCTACCATGGAGCTATAATTTTAGCCCATTTTTTATTTTTATCTTAAGACAGGGTCTTGCTAACTTGCACAGGCTGCCTCTGGTCTAGAAATTGCAATCCTCCTGCCTCTGCCTCCCCTGTGGCTGGGATTATAGGTGTGTGCCACTGCACAGACCCCACGAAGTCGTTCTAAAAGCTCCTGTTTCCATCTTTATCCACTTCACTGAAGTGTATGAAAACACCCCTCTGCGGTGAACATCCCACCTCCAACCAATTCCTTAATGAAGTGTTGTAATCAGATATATACCAGATGACCTTGACGTACTTTTATGATGGTGACCAAGAGGTTAACTTTCCCCTTTCGTCTATTTTATTTCAAATTCTGTTAAAATACTTTCTTCAAGAAAATAATTCATCAATCACACTGATTAAATCATAGCAAAGTCTTAGACCTGGGGGAGATCTTAGAGAAATCCTTCCTGTAAAAGCTCAAGTCCCAATCAAGATGGCCTTTGGAACAAATACCTAAAGAGAACAGTCTGGCTGGCCTAGGGAAGTGGCTCAGTGGTTGAGCACTTGTCTAGCAAGTGCCAGACACTAGCTTCCATCCCCAGCACCATGATAAGAAAAGAAAAGAAAAGTGAAGGGAAAAGAAAAGAAAAGAGAAAAGAATAGAAAAGAAAACCTGTTCTGTTTGTCCTTCTATTTGTGGCATAGTTGATGATGTAATGCTGCTTATCTTAGACTTGGCCTCCCCGTAAAGTGATCTGGTTTCTTTTAGAAGAAAGAATGAAAAGCACTGAGTCCTTCTGTCTCATCTTCCAAGCCAACTGTATGGAAACTCAGTAGAGAAGAAAAAGAAACACAGAGCGAGAGCGTGCAGAAGGAACCTACGAGTTTTACACATGTGGGAACAAAATTGTGAATAACAGAGATAAACTAAACTGGGGGAAGAAAGGCCCTTGAGGTCTGTGTGGACAACTAAAACCCCAGCTGGACCACCTAGGGCTGGAGCCAGCACAGCAATTCCTAAAGGCCTAAAGGCCTTCCTTCACCCCCAACTTTCTATCTGGCACACCTTTTCAGACCTAAAAGAACAGAATAAATGATAACTATTCAGAGTGTGCCTGCAGCCGTACCACTGTGGCATCTGATACCGTCACATCTCAGAAGCTAAGCAGGGCGGGGCCTGGTTAGTCCTTGGATGGGAGACCACCTGGGAACACCAGGTGCTGCAGGCTTGGGAGAAGGACCCAGCAACCCACTCCCAAAAATCAATCTGCCATTGAAAACTCTATGAATAGCAGAGAAACACTGACAATAGTGTTTCATCTGTTGTACATAGGGTCGCTATGAGTTGTACACCGACTCAACAGCATCTAACAACCACCTTTGGCGTGTGTGTTTTGTGTGGTTACCATCTGTATCAGTCAGATTTACGCATCACTGTGACAAAACGTCTGATGAAAACAAATTAGGAAGAGAAAGACTTATTTTAGGTCATGGTTTCAGTGGGGTCAGTCCATCACGGCAGGCCCAGCATGGCGGAGCAGCACAGGAAGCACAGGGAGCTGCAACACCTGCGTCCCCTGGCTTTCTCATTGTTCCCCTTTGACTCCACCTGGGACCTTAGCCTATAGGGTGGTACTGCCCATATTCAGGGATAGTCTTTCCCCTTAGTTAATCCTCTCTGGAAACACCTTTATAGACATACCCAGGGCATGCTTTTCAAATCTCCTAGGTGCCTCTAAAGCCCATCAAGTTGACACTTGAGATTTTCCATCATTCGCTCTTTCCGGAACTCTATATGCAACACCTTACAGGCATTCCTCATGCAGTCTTCACAACAGGATTAAGAGGTCAGTCAGGGTGGACTTGGCCGCATACTAATGCACAGCCTCAGGAGAGGTGTCTAACTTCTACAAAAATGTTCACTAAGCATAAAATGGATAAAATAATGGCACCTATTTTGAAGAGCTACTGAGAAGATTAAACGAAATTAAATGTGCATAGCACACTGTCTGATCCAAGGCAGCACTGAAAAAATGACAGCCGCCATTATTATTATGATTATGCACCCAGGCATTGGGCTAGGAAGGGAACGGAGGCCAGAGATGTGAAATAAACATGGAGACCACGCAGGTGGAAAGCGGGGCCAGAATGTGAGTACTGGAACTATGACCCCACAGGCTGAGTAGCTAATAAGAGTTATTCTCCAAGACGAATGAATGACCTGCAGTACTGAGTGTCTGACCCATCCCATTTAGATGAAGTCAGAATTCCTCACTCCCTGCAGTGCATCCTGGGGTCGTTTATCCAAGACTTGTTTTTGTCCCAAGGCAATCAGAAGTTCTGAGTTCACCAGCCCCAAACTGGCTTCCCTTGTACTGTGTGTGGCTCTGATCTCATATTACAGATAAATTAATTGGGACACCCATCCGTTAGAGTTTGTGATCCCTAGAACAGAGCCTGGACCAGACTTGGGCCTCTCTAATTAGTACTAATTAGGAGGGGGGCGGAAATAACCAGGATCATACGCTAAGTCCAAAGAAAATAGTTTTATTAGTTCAGTATAAACAGTACCAAGGGCTGGGTAAACACACTGCAGCTCAACTGAGGTACACTGAGAGGCCAGCTTGAAGGATTAAATTTATAATCACGTATAATTAGTACATCAATTATATGGAAATGGTGTTTTAAAGAGCCGGATAAAACAATTACTCGGTTAAGCAGTTTAAATATTCCCTGTTATATTATTCATTGCTTCTTTATTCATAAATAATACAAAGGTTAATTTCAGACCAGCCCATGTAATCTAAACTGTAACAGACTTCAAATCGAAGCTATACAAATTAATGAAGTGTTTCTACTGAAGAAACCAAAAGAACAGAGGGGCCAGAAAAGAAAACAGCTCAGTCCACTGAGAAAGTTCTCCACAGACAGGATCATTTAAACAGCCCAAAGGAAGGAAGGAAGAAAAAGAGAAAAGAGAAAGAGAGATTGAGAGAGCAACTGAGCTAGCCTCTGGCATCAAGTCCCTACCAGCTGTTAAACTTCCACCCCTCAACTGTTCCAAGCGTACCTTGTCAGAATTCTTCCCTGCCACCAGGCGAGGTGACTCAGGCCTTTAATACCAGCAGCTCAGAAGGCAGAGGCAGAGGCAGTTTGCTTAACTTAGTGAAACTTTGTCTCAAAATACTAAGTAAACAATGAATGACAGGTGTGGCTCAGTGGTTGGGCACTTGCAAAAAAGCAGGCGAGTCCCTGGGCTCAATTCCCCAGTACCACAAAAGAAAAAAATAAAATAAATAAAATAAAATAATCCTTACCAGCCTTTGTAAGCCCATAGAAAGGTTTATTGCTCTCTTTAGAAAAGATTTAAACAACCCCAATCTAAAATTATTTGAGAGATATAAAAGCTAACTATTGACCAAATTGTCCTACAGGGAAAAAACAAGTATGATTTAAAACCAAATTGAACTTTCTACTTTAAAACATGAAAACACTCAAAGTCAACTTCTTTCTAAGACATCAAGCTAAACCAAAATTTTCTTAGAGAACTGTGACCTAAACTAGCATGCACAATGGTCAAATTCATTCATCCTGTATTCCATATTACCTAGAAAAATTACAAGCCAGATCGTTTTGGAGTTTTTCCCTAACTTCCCACCGCACCCAAGGGCCAAGTTTGATTGGTGGAAGCAGAAGCTTCTAAGGTTGGACATCGGTTAATAACACTGGATTTAAACAAAAGCCAGGATGTTTTTCTGCCTATCACTAATAATTGAGTTTATGGTGTCCGATCTCATCAGATCTTGAAGCTAAGCAAGGTAGGGCCTGTTTCGTGCTTGGATAGGAGACCGCCTGGGAATACCAGGCGCTATAGGCTTGGAAGAAGGACCTGGTAGTCCACTCCTGAAACAATCAGTCATCGAAAACCCTATGAATAGCAGAAAAGCACTGCCAATAGTGCTAGGCATGGCACAGTGTTAGGGAGTGTTTCGTTCTGTTGTATATTGGGTCACTATGAGTCAGACCCAACTCAATGGCACCGAACAACAACAGAAAAGTGCAATGTCAGAAAGTAAAACTGACACTGGCTTAACTGCATTGCATTATGGACTGGACATTGGACTTTTTTTTCCTCTTCCTTTCTTTTTTTCTTTTTTTTTCTTTTCTTTTTTGTTTTTTGTTTTGATTAACTGACCTAAAATATTGTATTGTTCTGCCTAAGCCATCTAAGGAGTATCACTTCATTCCTTATTCATTTAGGGCCACTCCATTAAACTTACCTAACGTCCATGCAAAGTAATATTTGGGCTTTGCAGCTTGCATGACAACATACAAGTAGCAGAGTCGAGTCAGAAAGTTTGCTTCATGGACAAACCAATCATCAACAAGGCAGGTGACAGGGAAGGACTTCGTGAGTGTCAGAAACAAAAGGAGAGACACCAAGGTGATGCATGATTTGTATACCACAGCTCCCTGGAAATGTGGAAAAATCAGTGTAACTACACAGAACACTTAGGTACAAAGAGCACAGTTTTGGCAAAGGCATGTGAAGAACATTGTTCTACCTGCTGCAAAGGCATTATTCCCTAGAGGGAGGGTCAATAGGTGCTCTTCCTGTGACGCAAATCTGATGATGGGATTAGGTCCTGTCTTTGGATGCAGACTAAACACCCAACATTTGAGGACTGAGTGTATCCATTATATCCACAGAATGTATCCATGTACACCTTTCAGCAGATTCTACCAACAAAACCCAGGGAGATTTATTATCCAAAGCATAAATGAGATGGGTCACATGGTTGTGGTGGTGTTGTTAGGTGCTGTGGAGTTGGGTCCGACTCATAGAGATTCTCATAGACTTTTCAACGGCTGACTGTTTCGGAATTGCTTCGGGAGTGGATTGCCACATCCTCCTCCTGATAGGTAACAATAGAGGGTGGCAATTTTCAACCAGAAAGAAATAACCATTTGCCTTCTGGTTCTAAAGCAAGCAGAGCCCAGAAAGTGGGCTTAAGTCACCAGCCAGGAGGACAAGAGGCTCAGGGATGAAGGATTCTGTGCAAGCCACTGAACATCTGAGCCAGTTCACAGACAACATTAGCCTCTGGCGGAGGCTCAGATGTAGTCTTCTCTGGGGTTACAATGTGCCGACTTTTTAAATTCCTCTGGACAATGATTTTGCCCAGTGCCTGGAAAAGGCATTCTACAGATCTATAGTTTCCAACTTGATAAAAACAGACTTTTATTTGTAACATGGTAGCACAATAGCACCTCCCTCAGAGGGTGGTGTGGGGCTTCATGAATGGACATTTACAAGGTGCTGGGAATAGTGCGTGGCTCCCAGCTAACTGCTGCAACACAAGGAACTGATACAAATAAATACTAATGCTAGTATTGTAAGCAAGTGGGGGGCAGGAGTAATTGGCCAACCTTTGTGGCATATTGTTTGGCTTTTTTTTTTTTCCTTTTGTTTGTGATGCTGGTGATCAAACTTAGGACCTCATGCCTGCTAGGCAAGTACTCTACCACCGACCTACACCCCTAGCCCAGGCTTTTTTATTAGAACAATTATTAGGGAGAGTCAGCCCTGGCAGCAAAATCCTATCCTCTAAAGCTCTGAGTAAGCACTTGGCACTACAAACTTACAGTGGGAGAAGGCTCTGGCACGCAGTGGAAATCTTTTTGCTTCCAGTTCACTTCCAGCAACTTCGTCTGTATATGTCTCCCTTCTATGAAGGCTACATAGTCCTTGAAATTGTTACAGGGGCCAGCTATGATGCTCATGAAATTGAGAAGATAGCTTAAGTACTCCAAAAGGGAGGGCTTCACTCTGGAGAAGTAAACACCACCAGAAAGTTGAAAACTCTTCCGTCTTTGGTTTTTCCTTTGAATGTGCAACTAAGCAACTTATAAACAGTCATCTCTGTACATTATTATACCTAGAAAGACCTCTCTTTGTTTTCTATAAAATCCACCTAAGAGAGAAATCTTGGAGAAAAGAAAAGTTAATGAGGCAGGTGGTCACAGACAGGGCAGAGCTCCAAGGCGCCCTCTGCTGCTGATCACAGCTGTGAACATTCAGGCTGGGGTCGGGGCAGTAGCTGCTCTCAGGCCTGGAAATGCTCCTTTCTCGTCCTCTTTATCTTTCTACAGCATGAAATGAAGGTAATAAATATAAGGCCGGGTGAGAACCTGACCTAATGTCAGCTGATTGAGACGCTTTGAAATGGGAAAACTTCCTTCCGACTGCCAAAGTAAATAGGAAAGAAATGATGGGTGGAACAGGTTTCCACTTGGAAGAGGCCACGGGAAGCTGGCGCTGTAAGTCTGTTGTCTCATGGTTGTCGGGCACAAAGGTCCTGAACAACAGACCGGGGAGGAGCAGGGAAAAACGCCTGGAGAGAAGAGTTCTGCTTAACGCTTCGATGGCATTAGAGAGGCCTGCTCTTCTAGTAGGACAGAATTGTGGGTAAAGGCTTCCTGAAGTGCCACTGCTAACCAGTCCCTGGGACTATGCCCTCCACTGTAGCTAAGCCCTGCAATGCTTAGCAAAGGACTTGACTCATTAGAATCTCCCAGTGGTTCTCCATTGCTTCCAAGTCTGGACTCCTTAATGAAGGAATGAAGAACTCATTCTGCGCCAACCCATGGGACTCTTGTTACTGACCCTGGTTACCTCTGAACCAATCATGTTTGGGAGAGTGGCGGGCCAACAAAAAAAAAGGAAGACCCTCAACTGGATGGATGGGCACAGTGGCTACAATAATGAGCTTAAGCATAAAAAAGACTGTGTGCATGGCACCATGTCGGAGAGTGTTTTGCTCTGTTGTACAGAGGGTCCCTGTGAGTCAGATGCAACTCAACAGTACCTAACAACAGAGTGATCCCCCACCATGTGCCATTTTCACACCAATGCCACTATTATTCTCTTTCTAGTTTAGGGAGCTTCCTCTTCCCCTCTAACAACATCCGCCTTTCCGCTGCCCATCCACACTGGCCAAAGCCCATATTCAGCCTGCCTCCTATTCCCTAGTCCAGATGCATCTCTCCCACCCTGCTTCCTGTCTTGTCCCATGCTTTGGGGAGTTAATCACAGTGGCAGGCATTGATAATTATCTGTTTCTCGAGGGCCATAGACACATAGTCAATAAAAATAATTCCAGAGTAGACATACCAACCCTGCTGAAGGAAAGTCTCACAAAACTAACAAAATCACAGATCCATTTACTCTTTGACCTGACAATCGCACTCCTGAGAATTTGTCCTCTAGCTACGCCCAAACACATTTAAAATGACTCTAGGTACAAGGTTACTCATTGTTTACCACTCGTCAAAGGCAAAGATTAATAGCCAGTCCAAGTATCCATCAATGGCAGATTCATTAAATAAATAACATCATATCCATATGACGGAATTAATATAGATAACAGAAGATGAGGAAACGCCCTAATGACTGACATGCAAAGGGCTCGAGAATATATTGCTAATTTACCTTACAGCAAGTCGATGCTGCTCAGCAGACAGGTCTTCGGCTCTCCGACCTAATCCTACAAAAAAGAAAAAAGAATCAGAACGAAGATGTCTGAAGTGAAGTAGATTACTGAACCTAAAAGAGTCCTACCAAACTTCTTTGGAAAAGCTGAATTATTTTTGCTTCATAAAGCATCAAGTGTCTCTGGTTTTAATTTTTAAAAGATTCCCAGGGATGGGAAGTTAGCTCAGTGGTAGAGGAAGAGTTTAACATGGAGTTGGGAGAAAAGCTACACACAACTACACAAGGAGATGGAAAAGTCTCCAGCTGCTCCTATGAAAGGGAGAATATTCAGAAGTGGTGGTTGTTGGGTGTTGTCGAGTCAAACCCAACTCATACTAACTCTATGTACAACAGAACGAAACATTGCCCAATGCTATATCATGCACGTGATCTTTTTATTTTTGAGCCATTGTTGCAGCCACTGTTTCTCTTCTTCATTTTGAGTCATGCCACATCAGCAAAAGGAGGTCCTAGGGGCTTTACTCCATTCCCATCATTAAGGTTGACTCTACTTTGAGGAGGTAACTG
The DNA here is from genome assembly GCA_007922755.1 of Pedetes capensis. Taxonomy (NCBI): domain Eukaryota; kingdom Metazoa; phylum Chordata; class Mammalia; order Rodentia; family Pedetidae; genus Pedetes; species Pedetes capensis. The sequence goes on from VMDO01005302.1 coordinate 70,012, forward strand.
TTCCCTAGTCATCTCTTGGATGCCTTCCAACCTGGGGGGCTCATTTTCCAGCACTATATTTGACAGTGCTTTTCTGCTATTCATAGGGCTTTTAATGGCTATTTCAAGAGTGGGCTGCTGGGTCCTTCTTCCCAGTCTGTCTTAGCCTGAAACCTGTCCACTATGGGTGGCCCTGCTGGTATCTGAAATACCAATGGCATAGCTGTCAGCATCACAGCTACACACTATGAGTCGGACCCAACTTGATGGCACCTAGTAACAACAATGCACAAGAGAAAATGAAAAAACATCAAACAAGCATTTTGCTGTATCTAGGGATACAAAAAATATGATCAACTGAGAGTATTTTTAAAGGCAAGTTTAGGCAAAAAGTGTTTCATTATTTTTTTAAGAAGTTGTTGTTGTTGTTAGGTACCGTCAAGTTGGTGTCTGACTCATAGAGGCCCTATGTAAAACAGACAAAACACTACTGTTAGTGTTTCTCTGCTATTCACAGGGTTTTCAATGGTGGATTGATTTCTGGGAGTGGGTTTCTGGGTCCTTCTCCCAAGCCTACAGCACCTGGTGTTCCCAGGCAGTCTCCCATCCAAGTACTAACCAGGCCCAACCCTGCTTAGCTTCTGAGATCTGACAGGATCGGACGCCACAGTGCTATGGCTACAGGCTTTAAGAAGCAGCGATTTTTAAAATCTCACACATTTTTTCCCATAAGGTCTCAAAAAATAGCACAGATATGGCAATCCTTGGAACTAAATTGATTTCAGCTATTGGCTTATGTTGCTAACATTAGTCTATAGTGACTTCCAAGAGGGTGACTAGCTCACTCTGGTTTGCTCTGGATTCTAATTCTGGCATGAAAGTCTCACATCCTGGGATGTCTCTCAATACTAGAGAAATGAGGGTGGTTAGTTACCCTAGAAAGACTCCATCCTTGGTCTGAAATTCCCCAGCTCTGTCCAGAATGACTAAAGCCCTGAGTATGAACTACATACACTGGGTCAAGTGCATTTACTCAGTTTCCAAGCTCTAAGCAAAAACAAGAGAACCAGACATTGGAGATAAATCTTCTCAACTTGTCAACATATAAAAAATTTCAACAGTCAAAAAAGTGTTTGCCAGAGCAGCACAAATCCACGGGACACACTTTTACTAATAGTACCCAACATCTCTTAAACCCATGTTGAAATCTACCCAGCTGAAATAATCTTTCTCCCTCCCTGCAACACAGTGTTAAAAGTGTAAATCACACATTCTGGCTATTATCAGGAGGAGCCTGAGTGAAGAAAATGTTCAGATTTATATAAACAGGAGATTCGTCTTTCTCCCAGCTTTATAAAAGCCAGCCCTTTTTAGGACCAGGCTAATCTCATTAGATAACTTTCCAAGCCCAAAAAAATAAAAAAAAAATAAAACCTAGCATTAAAAAATGGTTAATCCACTGGTGCTGTTTAATTTTTCATTACCTTGTAAGCTTTTTTCAGGGAGTAAACCAAAGCAAAAAAGATGCCATTTTCTTAATAGATTTGGAAACAAAGGTTAGAGAGTATCACACATTTACATTATAAAGATAAACAGAAAACCAACTGTTCTTCAAGCAAATATTTCAGCAAATTTAGACTGCAGATTCAAAAGGGAAATTGAGGATAACAGCTAGGAAAGTAAAAGACTCTGAATAAAAAGGCCTGGAAATTTCAAACAAGATAAAGTAAGATCTGCCAGCACTTGTCTAAAGCTTGGACTGTGTATATAGTATAAAAAGAAGAGCTCTGAGCCAGGTACCATGGTGCACATCTGTAATCCCAGTGACTTCAGAGGCTGAGGCAGGAGGATGGGGAGTTTGAGGCCAGAGGCAATCTGGGCAAATTAGCAAATCGCTGTCTCAAAATAAATAAAAAATGCATTAGGGTGTGGCTCATGGGTAGAGCACTCCCTCAGCATGCCCTGGGTTCAATACTCCAATGTGAATGAAAGGAAGGAAGGAAGGAAGGAAGGAAGGAAGGAAGGAAGGAAGGAAGGAAAGAAGGAAGGAAGGAAGGAAGGGAGGGAGGGAGGGAGGGAGGGAGGGAGGGAAAAAAGAGAAAGAGAGGGAAAGAAGGAAGGAAGGAAGGAAGGAAGGAAGGGAGGGAGGGAGGGAGGGAATGGAAAGGAGGAAAGAGGGGAGGGAAGGGAGGGAAGGAGGGAGGGAGGGAGAGAGGAAGGGAAAATCAAAGCTCCAAATGCTGAGCTCACTCTGATAACAAAGAGGAAGCTCATTTTTCTCACCATCATGAACTTGAAAAGCTAGGGTTGTGATCTTCTGGGTGACAACCATCAGAGGCCTAGAAGGAAGACACAAAAACCAACACTAGCCAAAATGCCATGGAAAGAAATTTTTATTCTATTTATCTTAGTGGTGTTTTTTTATCTTGAAGCTTATTAAATAAAGTACAAAAATACCGAATTCAGAATATTCAATTTTTTTGCTTCCAAATAATTTTAAACAGGTGCCTATAAAGCTGAACAACAAGCTTATGCCAGACAGGCTACTGTGTTCCAAATTTGGTGCCCCATTTCCACCTGGAGATATGTTGTTGTTGTTTTTGTTGTTAGGTGCCATCGAGTCGGTATCCAACTCATAGTTACCCTGTGTACAACAGGTGAAACACTATTGTCGGTTCTTCTCTGCTGCTCATAGGGTTTTCAATGGCAGATTGATTTTTTTGGGGGGAGTAAGTTGCCGGGTCCTTCTCCCAAGCATACAGCACCTGGTGTTCCCAGGTGGTCTCCCATCTAAGTACGAACCAGGCCTGGCCTTGATTAGCTTCTGGGATCTGACAGGATCAGACTCCACAGGGCTATGGCAGCAGGTGGAGATATATATGTATATATAAAGATGTGTTGTTGTTGCTGTTAAGTGCCATCGAGTAGGGTCCAATCCATCGTAACACTTATAGGCTATTCAGTGGCTGCTTCAGGTTGCTTTAGGAGTGGATTGCCACGTCCTTCTCCCATTTTTTGTGGGTCTGGGGATCCACATAATGTACCACCAGTATCTTCTGATAACACAAATTTACATGCCACAAACTAGAACTAGAACCTGCTCACTAAAAGGAAAAGTAGCTTAAAATCTCAGAGATCTCAGAATGGCACTCTACCAACTGAGCTAAACCCCAGCACATACACACACACACACACACACACACACACACACACACACGCACATATATACAGCCATGACATCATAGTGCAACACATTACTCAGGTTTACAGTGACACTGGCATGAACAAACCTGGTCAGATATGTTTAGATAATTTTCAAAATGTGTGGCACATTCTCCATTGCCCACACTACTTGCAAATCATGTTAGGTCCTACAATCTATTTAATTCATACTTTCATCTTAGGCCCTAAAAATAAACATATTAATGAAGAGATAAGATGTATCATGGAGTTAGCCTGGTTTCTGTCTCGGTAGAAACATAACATTTGAGCCAGGCTCAGGGGGGTGCACGCGTGTAATCTTGGAGACTCGGGAGGTGGAGGCAGGAAGATCTCAAGTTCCAGGCCAGAAGCAGCCTGCCTAACTTAGCGAAACCCTGTCTCAAAAGAAAAAGATTAAAAAGGGGTGGGGAGTGCAGCTCAGTGGTGGAGTGCTTACAAAGTATGATGAAGCCCTGGGTTCAACCCTGTAGTACCAAAACAAGAAAAAAAAATTGTTTTCAGCTACCTTGGGTTATGTTAAAGGTAGTCTATGACTGGGCCTTGTTCAGCAAAACTTTTAGTAGTCTAATATTGATTTATATGAACGTTGTGAGCATGTGCCTCTCAGATCTGTGGCAGGAGAGCATCCTGGTTCCAGCCCTTATGCTCTGATCCCACCCTCATCGCCATACAGAGGCCACGCCTCCTTTGGACTGCTCCCAGCCAATGGCTGGGCCCAGCAGGAATACTCAGGCAGGCCCCTCCCTACAAACTGCGCCACTCCTCTTCCCTGGGAATAGTAGGTGGAGGACTCTGCCCCAACCTTGCCAAAACACCCTTAGGGATGTCCTGCCACCCAAGAGTGCTCCTCCTTCCTTCCCTTTCTCCTTCTCAGGAGTCAGAATGCACTTCAATCTGATGTCTGTCTCGCCCTCACCCATCTCTCTCCGCTTCTTCCCTGGCAGGCAGGGAAAATGTTTCACCCAACAAATCTCTTGTACATCTGTTCCCATTTTGCCATCTGCTTCTCACAGGACCCAGACTAATGCAACCCATAATACTGGATAGCTACAGAAGTGCCAGTAAATACTAATTATTCAACATGAAATCTGTACAATTGGGTCTACGCGAAAAGCACATTGTTGTCATGTCTTTGAAAAGATGTCAATAAGCTGTGGATCAAATATTGTTACACATCATCTAGACTATACTTTCAACACGATACTGTTGTTCTAAATATCTAAAGACGTTCCTAACAACTTAAACAAAAATAAACTCACACATTTGACCATGGGCTTTTAAAACATAACGTACCACCAGTATCTTCTGATAACACAAATTTACATGCCACAAACTAGAACTAGAACCTGCTCACTAAAAGGAAAAGTAGCTTAAAATTTTTCTACATACTTACTTTTCTGTAACGAAGACTGCCAAATTGCCTTGCCCAAAGAAATTCCTCTTCGGACACAGTTTAATTAATGAATGCCTTTAAACTTATATATATATATATATAGACCAAATGCAAAAAATGTACATTGTATAAGTTATTGAGTCTCAAGAATCAAATCCACAAAGTTACTGACTTAAGATAAAATTTAAATCCCATCCATGTTATATTTCAGTCAAAGCAAAAACAATCTAAAACGCATTAGGTTGGTTTATGATTGGAATTCATGATCCTTTCTGGCAAAAATGCGAAGTTCAGTGTGCATGAACACATTCTACAAACAAGAAGAGATTCATAAATGACTCCTTGATGCAGCCAAAGAATTTTCCCAGCACAATGAAGCTTTTGAAGTTGAGCTGCGCTCAGATTCTCCACAACCTCCCCAGCATCCTTGGATTTGTACACAAGCTTCTGTTTTACGCCCTGCACTGGGATCCGTGGGACCATCGGACCAATCTGAAATCTAGGGGCAAGGCCAGCATGGTTGAGGTAGGGCCATTTCTCTTCTGTCCTAGGATTATCTATTTCATGATTTAAAAAAAAGAAGTCAAGCTGCGTATTAGCCTATCTTAGATAAAAATATATGTAATTGGAGAAACTGAAGGAAGAGAAAACAGGCAGATGAAGATATGTTGGGAGCAAAACAACCGAATAATGACAAACCATACATGTACACATGTGAGCGCACACACACACACTCACACACACACACACACACACACACACACTCCTTAAAAAGATTTAACCTTTATTCTTTGGTACTCAACAACAACAACCTCACCAGTTCTCCATTCCAACAGAGAATCTTCCAAATACACATAGTACCACTTATGTCTGCCCCATTAAACTCTAAGTGACTGTTGTTGTTAGGTGCTGTCAAGTCGGTATCCGACTCATAGCGACCCTCATAGGGTTTTCAATGGCTGACTGTTTCGGAATTGCCTTGGGAGTGGATTGCCAGGTCCTTCTCCCATTTTTGTGGTGCCGGGAATTGAACTCGGGACCTCAGAGACTGCAGCACAACGCTCTACCAACTGAGCTAAATCCCAGCCCATTTAAGTGACTGTACTAACTATGAAAAATCTAGCAATGGCCCAAAGGGGAAGTATGAGAGAAGCAAACTTTGAAATCTCTTTGCAAATATCTTTTCTTCCACACGACAGAATCCAGTCATTTGGGTGCAACCAGAGTGCTCCTTGCAAGCAAGGATGGCTAGACTGCCTCTTACATATTTTAGACATGTAGTCAGGAGGGACCAATACCTGGAGAAGGACATCATGTTTGGGAGAGTGGTGGGTCAATGAAGAAAAGGAAGACCCTCAACTAGATGGATTGACATGGTGGCTGCAAAAAAATGGGCTTAAGCATAAGAAAAGATGGTGCACATGGCACTACATTGGGAAGTGTTTCACCCTATTGTACATAGGGTCGCTATGTGTCAGACCCGACTGGATGGCACCTAACTAATGATTTGAACACTGTGGGCTGCTCAGATGGGATGACTACGATGTCATAAAGTGGTAGAGGAAAACATCACCCATGGAACTGCAGAGCATATAGTCTTTAGCACTAGTAAGAAGGACAGGCAAGAAATATTTCTATGGTGCCTGAATAAGATAACAAGAACACAAATGGCTACTATTCCAATAAGCATGTTGGCTGTGGCTTGCTGTGATCCTTTAATGTGCATGTGAATACATTTAAATAACATCCCAGGACTTTTTCATTATGATAGTAACATAAATGTTGTTGTTGTTAGGTGCCATCGAGTTGGTGTCCGACTCATAGCAACCCTGCATACAACAGGCAAAACACTATTGTCTGTGCTTCTCTGCTATTCATAGGGTTTTCAATGGTTGATTGATCTTTGGGAGTGGGTTGCTGGGTCCTTCTCCCAGCCTACAGCACCTGATGTTCCCAGGTAGTCTCCCATCCAAGTACTAACCAGGCCCAACCCTGCTTAGCTTCTGAGATTTAATGGGATCAGATGCCACAGTGGTATGGCCGCAGGCAGTAATATAAATAAGTAAGGCAAGCCAATAATATCCCCCTCCAAACAGACCCTACATGTTAACATTTTCATTATTTCCTCCCATTTTTTCCTACACATATCCACATTTAAAGAAAATATGGAATCTTGATACATGTACTTGTCTTATACTATTCTTATTCTCTGAAAATAACATATTCAATGGTGGTATATTAGTATCAAATTATAATCATTCACCTCTTTTAGCACAGTTAGGAGGCTTCCAGTTTTTTACTGTTAACAATGGCTGACCATCCTTGTGAATAAATTTTATTTCCTTACAGTAATTCTACTCCTACAAATTTAGCCTATTATGAGATATGAACTTTTTAAAAATTCTTGCTTGAAATTTATGGCAAAATGACCTTCTAGATGGGTTATACCAACTTATTCTCCCACCAGCTGTGTGTAAGAGTTCTCACTTCATGATGTTTTCTAAACCACACAGGAAACCTGAATTGCCAACATGGTGGGAGAGCAATTATCTGCCTAAATCTCGCCTGGACTGAAAAAAGGAAGAGTTCTTGCTGCTGCCCTTGGAAGAAAATTCGATTTGCACCCTTCTGTGAGTAGAAAAGAAGAATCAGTTCACTATCACAACTTAAAAGGAATCAAGCGTCAGCTTTATTACAGTTGTTGAACTTCCCCCCAGGAGAAGAGTAAACATTTTAGTGCCTATCATAGCCTACATACACAGAAAAAAACATAAAAGACAGTCACAACTGCGCGTACTGATATAAATAATATTAGCAACACTAATAACGTTTGGGAGAAGGGCCTGGCAGCTCACTCCCAACAATCAGCCATTGAAAACCCTATGAATAACAGAGAAGAACTGACATAGTGCGGGGCACGGCACAGTGTTGGGGAGTGTTTCATCTGTTGTATGTAGGGTCGCTATAGGTCTGACCCAACTCCACGGCACCTAACAACAACAATAAAAGTGTACCTTATGGGTTCCATTTACCATTAATGCTAGTCAGGCTATGGAAACTTGATTATTTTTAGAATGATGAATAAAATTTCAAGTCCTAGAACAGCCTAAAATGCAAGTTTATGTGTTCCCCAAATTAAAAACATCTACATATGTTCTTTGGCCACAGCTGTACCACCCTGGTATCTGATTCCGTCAGATCTCAGAAGCTAAGCAGGGTTGGCCTGGTCAGTCCTAGGATGAGAGACCACCTGAGAACACCAGGTGCTGCAGGCTTCGGAGAAGGACCTGGCAGACCACTCCCAAAACAATCCGTGACTGAAAACCCTATGAATAGAAGAGAAGCACTGACATAGTGCCGGGCATGGCATAGTGTTGGGGAGTGTTTTGTCTGTTGCTCCTTGGTATCCTATGACTGGACGGCACCTAACAATAACAAATGTTTTTGATATGAATGCTAATCACATCCAATCACACTAACTTCCTGTCTTATGCTCTTAGTTAAAGTTATCATAAGGCATGTTAAGGACTTAAATTTATAAATATGTGCAAAAGAGAACAACTACCACATCGGGCTGCTTTGTAACACCAGGATCAACTTCAAAAGACCGCTTTATCTCTTAACAAAACTCTAAACACAAGCCAGGTCATGGCCTTGAGTACCTGTAATCCCTGCAACTCTGGAGGAGGATTGTGAGTTCAAGGCCAGAGGCAACCCGCGTCACTTAGCGAGACCTTGTCTCAAGATAAAAAGTAAAAAACAGGCTGGGGATGCAGCTCAGTGGCAGAGCACTTGCAAAGTATGGGGTTCTGCCCTCCAGTATAGAAACAAAAGATCTTTGAGCTGGATTTTAAAAACCTAAAGAGTTTCCAGGTGGACAAAGATAGGAAAGGGCTTTCTGATCAGGAGAAAGGGTACCTGCACAGGTACCTGCACAGGCATGAGCTACTCCAGTGCGTGCAGACCATCAACTTCCACACTGCACAGTGTGGGTAGGACAGGGCAGGAGAGGAAGTGAGGGGTTAGCAAGTCCTGATCTGACCTGATTTGTCACTTCACACCTCAATCTGGCAGGAATAGAGCAGACTGGAGAAGGGGCAAGGTGTAGGGAAGGACAGCCAGTGAGGGATGTGCTACGGACTTGGGTTGGTCTGGGGTGGTGGTCAGGTCATGAGAAGCAATGCGCAGTCTAATGACTGCCAGGCTGGACAGAGGGGTGCTGGAGAGAGGGAAGTGGCTTTCTGGGTCCTCTGCAGACACCTGCCTCACATTCCTCTGGTCTTCAAGAGCTGTTCTCTCTGCCTGGAATCTCCCTCCTTCCAGCCTCGAGTGCAGCACCTCTGTCACCTGGCCTAGTGCCTAGCAAATCAGGGACTCAAAAACTGCAGCAGAAATGAATGATTGAACACTTCCTGCCTTAAAAGAGAGTAGGCTGTGCATGAGAAACAGGTAATAATGGACTTCAAGATTAAGTCAGGTTTGAGTTCTATGTCCTAACTTATGTGGCTGGTGGGGCTATTTAATAAGAATGAGTCTCCTGGATACACTGGTAGAGGGCTGAGAAACATTGGATTATTTCATTCATTAGTTTATCAAACACATATTAAGTGCCAAGAACTCTTCTAAGTACAGCGGAGCTCTGGAGTGAACCCAAGCATGACCTTTATTAACCGACTTCTTTGTGTGTGTGTGTGTGTGTGGTACTGAGGGTTGAACACAGGACCACACGCCTGCATGCTCTGCAAGTGCTGTACCACGGAGCTGCTCCCTCAGCCCATTTTTTTACTTTTTGAGACAGGGTCTCACTAAATTACGCACACTGCCTCTGGTCTCAAACTTGTGATCCACCTGCCTCCACCTCCAGAGTTCCTGGGATTACAGGCATGCGCCACCACGCCTGGCTCTAAATAATCGTCTCAATTAATTCAGTCAAATGTCAACTCAGTTAAAGGCCTCGCAATGGTAGCATTTTCGCTCATTATGTTGTGTTGTTGTTAGGTGCCGTCGAGTCGGTATCCAACTCATAGCGACCCTCATAGGGTTTTCAATGGCTGACTGTTTCGGGATTGCCTTGGGAGTGGATTGCCAGGTCCTTCTCCCATTTTTGTGGTGCTGGGAATTGAACTCGGGACTTCAGAGACTGCAGCGCAGTGCTCTACCCACTGAGCTAAATCCCAGCCCTCGCTCATTATAGTATTTATCTATTTATGTCCCCCCTCATTACATTACCAACTCAACAACTCACCAAAAGAGATGCAATTCAACTTGGGGGGAGCTCAGGTTCTCTCTGATCTCAGGCTGTGTGCAGAGAACAGAACCAAATTCCTAGGGAAGTAATGCAGCTAACAACCCGGGCACCAGGACCAACTGTGCCCTAGGGCTCATTCCTCAAGATTCCTAAAAAGTTCTTCCTGAAGTCAGGCAAGGTGGCACACGCCTATAATCCCAGAGACTCAGGAGACAGAGGCAGGAGGATTACAAGTTCAAGGCCAGAGGCACCCTGAGTAACTTAGCGAGACCCTGTCTCAACATTAAAAAAAAAAAAAAAGTAAAAAATGGGCCAGGGGTGCAGTTCAGAGGTAGAGGACTTTCAAAGTATGCATGAGGCTGAGTCCTTGGGTTCAATCCCCAGTACCAAAAAAATAAAAAAATAAAAATAAATAAATCGTTTCTTAATCTAACCTCCACAGGACATAGACTTTTCACTGATTCATCCAACCTCTTCACCAAGTGGCCAATCAGGTCAGGGCTGTAGTGACAGACAAAATTTTTATAAATCATATGAAGCCCTTGCTGTACTAGGCATTACCCTTGTAGTTCCTGGAGGTCATGGGGATGCAGAGGTGAAGGTGGGGGGTCAGGGCAGCCAGCAAACACTCAAAGGGGTCCGGATGGCAGCTATTTATCAGCTAACATGGAAAGCTTTCTGTATTATTAACTACTAAGACATCCACACCAAACCCACACTGTGGGCCCTAGAATAGGAACTGACAAACCTTTTTAAGTAAAAAGACAAATAATAAATATTTTGGACTTTGCAGACCATATGGAACTACTCAGCCCATGAGCTCAAGTTTGTAACCCCTGCCCCACAATGTAGTAGAACTAATAATTCTATGTTGGTGGTGTTACGTGGAGTCCAATTGGTGTCCGACTCATAGCGATCCTATGTGCAACAGACGAAACACTGTTGTTAGTGCTTCTCTGCTATTCATAGGGTTTTCAATGGCTGACTGTTTTCTGGGAGTGGGTTGCCAGGTCCTTCTCCCAACCCTACAGCACCTGGTGTTTGCAGGCGGTCTCCCATCCAAGTACTAACGAGGCCCTAACCCTGTTTAGCTTCCAAGATCTGACGGGATTGGACACCACATGGTATGGCTGCAGACAATAATCCTACAGAAAAATCAAATTCTCAACCTCAACCCTATTATTGTTGTTGTTGTTAGGTGCCATCTAGTTGAGTCTGACTCATGGTGACCCTGTGTACAAAAGAACTAAACACTACCCAATACTATGCCACGCACATGATCTTTTTATGTTTGAGCCCATTGTTGCAACCACTGTGTTTCTTCTCATTTTGAATCTTGCCACATCAGCTAAAGGAGGTCCCAGGGGCTTTACCCCACTCCCATCATTAAGGCTGACTCTACTTTGAGGAGGTAACACTTCTCCACTTGTCTTTTGAATGACTTCCAGCCTGAGGGGCTCATTTTTGGGCACCGTATTTGACAGTGCTTCTCTGATATTCAGAGTGTTTTCAATGGCTAATTGTTTCAGGAGTGGGTTGCTGGGTCCTTTTCCCTAGTCTGCCTTAGTCTGGAAGCTCAGCTACAATCTGTCCACCATGAGTGGCCCTACTGGTATCTGAAATACTCGTGGCACATCTTTCAGCATCACAGCACCATGCAAACCCCCACAGCACAAGCTGACAGACACGTGGAGGTCAACCTCATTAGCAATGTCTAACTGATTTAATCAGCCACAATGATCCTTAGCTACCTATTTGGTGTTTGAAGACTTGAAGAGTATAAGTCAAAGTCAGCAGGCAGACCACCCACCTCAAATGAAGATACTTACCCAGAAAAATCTGTAGTGAGAATTCCGTAGTGGAAGATATATATTCGGCTGATGTGGCATATGGTAAGGTAGCCCATTGCTACAAAAAAGGAGTACCTACAACCCAAAACACAGATGACCAGATTATTATGCATGACAGTGATGTACTCAACAAATGCTTTCTTCTTCCTCTCCCTCACCCTGCACATGCAATTGGTCACAAAGTGCTGCATAGACCAACCATATCCATGTCCACCCCCTCACCTGCCCGTCCACTGCTCTGAGCCTTCATCTCTTCTCACCTGGCCCACAGTGGCGGCCCTCAGCCTTGGCAGAACAACAGAATCACCCAGGAAGCATTACACACTACAGATGTCTGGAACCGACCCCCACCTATGCTGGTTTCATTGGAACCAAGTGTACCCGGGCAGGTGCAATTCCAAAGTGCTGGGGACCATGGTCCTGGAAGGTTCTGCACTCAGATTCTCTTATTCACAAACCCCCATGCTTACACGATGATTTTCACAAAAGACAGATCCCTGCCATGCTGCTGACCATGCCTTCTTTAAGCACTTTGTCCTCTTGGCTTCCACTCCCATCATTTTCTTCCCACCTCTCTGGTTAACTCTTCCAAGGCTCGGCTTTCCTTCCTCCACCTGCTCCTGAGGTGTTAGTATCCCTGATGCCCACCCAGAACCCTCCTTAAACATAGCTCAGGCTTCCATTGCCACTTACTAGTTAGCATTCCCTGGCTTCCTTCAGAGAGAAGGTCCTGGCTACACTATAGCATAAACTAGCAAGGCACACATCAGCCGCACACACTGAGAAATATTTGTGTGTATGCACTCTTATCATTCATAACATCTATTAATCTATAATTTTAAACATGTGCTAATCTGTACAACAGGTAGAATGTGTCCTCCCAAGATGTACACATTGAAATCTAACCCCAAATTTGATAGTATTAGAAGGCGAGGTCTTTGGGAAGTGATTAGGTTATAAGGGTGGAGCCCTAGGGAATGAGATTAGCACCCTTATAAGAGTTCCCAGAGAGAGTGCTCTCCCACTCTCTTTCCACTGTGTGAGGATACAAGAAGAATTCACACATCTGAACCCCGAAAAAGGGACCCCACTATAACTCAATCAGGTAGCTAATCTCTGACTTTTAGCCTCCAGAGATATGACAAAGAAATTTTTATTATTTATAAGGCACTCAGCTACAGTACTTTGTTATAGGAGCCTGAGCAGTCTAAGACCATCTAGTTAACTACTATTTCCCTTACCTAACTGTTCGCTCCACGAAGGCAGAGATGGTCGCGCATGTTTTGTCTACCATATCCACCTACCATGTGTTATAGGAATGAACAACTAGGTGAATGCTATTTCTCTTGAAAGCCCCCAGTAGATTGCACTTTCTAGTCAAATCAAAAGTCCTGCACACACTCTGTGAGGTGCTTTACGTGCTAAGCTCTACCTCACCTCTCTGGGTTCACCTCCAGCCAGGCTCCATGCCCATCTTACATTCGAATGGCAATGGACTGCTCGCCATCCACAACACAGCCTTTCTATATGTGCCTTCCTCTGTCTGCCACTCCTCTTCCCATCCTGTAGACCAGCCAGTTATCAAGCAAGGCAAAGATCCAATGCCAATTCTTTACCATCACCTGGCATGGTTCCAGCAACCTACCCCATCTCCTGCCCCCCAACCCAGCACAACGCCTTGCTCCATTGTCTGCATTTTTCTAGGCCTATATGGTAGCATCTAAAATTGTAATATTAAAACTACTCATGTAAATGTCTGTTTCCAAACTCACTGTGACCTTGAACATCCCAACCCTTGGTCTGCCACATAGGAGAGCATTAGTGACTATTAGTACAAATTAACTAACATGAATGCATTAAACATTTCAAATGGTTCAGGAGCCCATCAGGTACAGACATAAATTCAGAAGGTCTAACTTTTAACATGTATTGTAAAATAGGAAGATGGATATTCTGATATTAAATTATATTGAAATTCACAAACTCACAATAAAATAACTCATGAAAGCTAAGTCAACCCAAGAATTAATAAAATGATGGTAGAAATTCATTTGGTAGCGAAGGACTGTCATGTAATGAGTATGAAAGAATTCTGTAAACTCTAAAGCATTATACAGGCTTAAGTTGTCTTTATTATTGCTCATAAACTAAAATATTCCAGGCTAACGAGCTGGGGAGGTAGCTCAGTGGTAGAGCACTTGCCCAGCATGTGTGAGGTCCTGGGTTTGATCTCCAGCACCAAGAAAAATAAAAATATGAAAATCAAAAATGGAAATGGTCTGAAATCCAAAACACTCCAAAATCTGATTTTGAAACTTCATGGTAGCCCTTGAAAAGCTTCATATTCCTAAAAGCATTTTACATTTCAGACTTTCAGATTCAGAATACTCAATCACAGAGGCCGATGCAAATAACCTAAAATCTCAAAAACTCCAAAATCTGCAACATTTCTGTCCCAAGCATTTCAGATAGGGATACTCCACCTGTACTATACAAAAAGATTTTTCCCTACTTTGGATCCATCTCCAAACCAAGAATATAGTCAACAGTGCAAATGACTGAGAAGAAACACCCCGGAGAGCTGAAGCAGTAGAATAGAGTTAGGCCTTGTTGCTGCCAGCGCCTGTCCCCTTTCTCCATCCAGTGTATGAGCTCAAGGCAAAGCCCAGAGCAGATTCAAAAGACAGATGCACTCACACCTGCTACTTCCCTTTTGTCCTCCACAGCAGTAGTCCCCATTCTTTTGGGCACCAGGGACCAGTTTAATGAAAGACAATCTAACGTCATGGCTGATCTGATAGGAAGCAGAGCTCAGGTGATAATGTGAACAGTGGAGACCAGCTATAAATACAGATGAAGCTTCGCTCATTCACTGCTCACTCCTGCTGTGCAGCCCAGGGGCTAGGGATCCCTGCTCTATAGGAATCAGACGTAGATTTCCCACTGGTTCCCAGGGGAAAGCAGGTTCAACTCAGTGGTTGTACTTAGGTCCCAGCTGTCAAGAATGGGGCCAAGTGCTGAATCCTATCACAGTACAGCAATGCATTTGTGCCCTAGCTGGACCTGAAAAATCTAAGGCATCCAGAAGTGGTACAGAAAACATGCATTCTAGAGACAGACTAATAGGAGCTCATATCCCAGCACTGGCAAAGGTACTCTGTGGCATTAGAAGTTGGCAGGATGGTTATTTTGGGATGGAAGAGGGTGGCCAACTGGGACATAAGGGACAGGAATATTCTTTTGTTGACCTGATTGGTGTGGTTACAGGGTGTCTCCATATAGTGAAAATTTAAACTATACACCTTTACTTCTTGGACCATTTGCTTCCTCAATTCAGAAAAAACAACCTATATCCCACAAAACTGTCTTAGAAGGATTGTATTCAAAATAAGGAAATGAAACACAAATGACTTATGAACAGGTTCTGTTTTGTTTTGTTTTATTTTGCAGCACTGGACATGCTAGGCAAGTGTTCTACCACTGAGTTGCACCTCCAGCTCCTTTTGTATTTTGTATTTTGAGACAGGGTCTCACAAAATTGCACAAGCTGCCTCTAGCCTTGAACCTGCAATCCTCCTGCCTTGCCCTCCTAGGTGCTGGGATTACAGGTGTGTGCCACCACATCACACTGAGACAATGCTTACTACTGGACCAGGAAAATAAAAAAGAGGACAACTCACAGCAAATCATGACATCATGGTCTCAAAGAGAATGTGCATTTAACCTGCTACTAATCCCACCTTTAACAAGTGGAGAACATGATGTCTAGAGAAGCCATGCCACCTGTCCACATTTCAGATTTCCTAACCCCACTCAAGTGCTCTTTCCCTGACCTACTCTATAAGAAACAACTCTAAAGGAAATAACTTTGGAATTTAAAAAAAAATTTCGTTGAGTCCATCCTCTGTGAACTGAACCACTCCCTCCTTCCGCAATACTGGCAACCACACAAAACAAACAAAAAGGGGAAGAACTTGTTTGGGTGTCTTTCCTTTTAACTCGTACAGCAGAGCCCTCTACTATCATATTACTATGGTGAAATAGTCATCACCTGTCTACAAACGGCTCAGCTCTGCCCAGGCTGGAATATTCTGTTTCTAGCCACTGGAACAAAATACTGGGAACCTGGGCCTGCCCAACTGTGCATGTAAGTTCTTGACTCTCTGAAAAATGACCTCTATACTATCATCATCACATAAGCATGGGGAGAGCTGACAAATGAAAATGGGTACATACTTGGAAATGTGCTATAGAGCCATAGTCCCCAACCTTTTGGGCACTAGGGACCAGCTGTATGGAAGACAATCTACTGTTACTACTAATCTGGCAGGAGGCCGAGCTCAGGCGATTGTAAATACAGATGAAGCTTTGCTTGCTCACCTACCACTCACCTCCTGCTGTGTGGCCAGGATGTTTGGGGACTCTTGCTATAGAGATGCAACATTATTATTAACCTTTCAATTGCTTTCAAAATTATGTTTAGGTAAAGCCAAGAAATTTCACGTGACCCTCCACACACAATGGAAACCAAAAAATAAATAGAAGCTTTTATAACCATTTGGTCATCATATGAAGCTTTTCCAAAATCCACTCTTTCCAATTTATAAAAATGGATTTCCTGTTTCCTTTTTGGAAGAAATGACACTATTCTTTCAAGGAGGGCACTGAGAAGAGAGATGATTAGAATTCAAATTTTCAGAGCTCATTCAGATACTAAATTGAATGACTATAAAGGTTAAAAGCATAAAAAAATGCACTCCCTGAAAACTAGAAGTTTATCTCAAGTAAAGGCAAAATTATAGAGTAAAAGTTAAATTTCTATGTTTTTAAGAAGGAAAGCTATTGTGCTAATAGTCTTATTAATCAGAGAGCTTACTGGAGCTGAAAAAGGGCAATATGCTATTCAAAGAAGCTCTTAGAAGAGGAATCATAAAAGGGGATTCATATTTTAAAAGCAATTCAGTCATTCATTCCATAAATATTTATTGAGCCCTTCCTTGTGCCGGGTATAGTTCTAAGTTTTCGGGATACAACAGTGAGCAAAACAGAAAAGTCTTTGTTTTTACAGAATTTACATCCCAGAGCCACCAAAAGGCAAAGTTAACACTGAGTTTTCAGAAAGACCATGGGAAATGTACAATGCAGAACAGATACCCCACAAATCTCAACTGATCACCCACACATGAAGCCATCAAGGTAGAATTAAATTACTTCTGTGCTTTGAAAGCAAACATCAAAGCAAATCTCTTTTCTTTCCTTCTTCTTCTTTTTTTTTTTTTTTTTTTTTTTTGCAGTACTTGGGGATTGAACCCAGGGCCTTGCATATCCTTTGCAAGTGCTCTACCACAGGGCTCCTGTCAAGTCTGCTTTTTATTTTTTATTTATTTTTGAGTCAGAGTCTTGTCAAATTACCCAGGCTGCCTCTGGCCTCAAACCCACGATCCTCTTGCCTGGGTCTCCTGAGTCTCTGGGATTAAAAGCATGAACCACCACACCTGGCTATTTCTTTCTTCCTGAACAGCTTTATTACACACATTTGAAGTACATAATTTAATACGTTTTGATATATGTATGCACCCAGAAAACTATCATCAGATTCAAAACAGTGAACATATGCATCACTCCCTAGAAGTTTCCTCAGACCTCTTTGTGGCCCCTTCTTCATGTCCCTGTATCACCACACCCCAAGGAACCTTGATCATCTGTCACTACCGATTAGTTTGCATTTTCTGGAATAGAATCTAGGTGGCTTCCCTCCTTCAGCATATTTATTTTGAGATGCACACATATCATGCTGCACATCCACCATTCATTCCTTTCTATAGCCATGTAATATTCTATGGTGGGGAACATCTGAATTGTTTCTAGTTTGGCACTATCTCAAATAGAGCTACCTAATAAACTGATAGCCTGCAGCTATAGCCCTGTGGCATCCGATCCTGTCAGATCTTGGAAGCTAAGCAGGGTTGGGCCTGGTTAGTACCTGGATGGGAGACCGCCTGGGAACACCAGAAGCTGTAGGCTTGGGAGAAGGACCTGGCAACCCCCTCCCAAAAATCAATCTGCTATTGAAAACCCTATGAACAGCAGAGAATCACTGACAATAGTGTTCCCCTGTTGTGCAGAGGGTCGCTATGAGTCGGATACCGACTTGACGGCACTTAACAACAACAACAACAATAAACTGATAAGCTCTCCTTCAGCCAAGCACCAATGTGCATCCCATCTTTTTCATAAAGCCTTCTCTGAAGATTCCCATCTCCTCCCCTAAGATCCTGAAGAAGCTAAGATGTACCACTCGTGGGGAATGGGCAAAGCACACCTTTCTCCCAGAAACACATTTCAAAGGTCACAAAAAGCCCCTCCTTGCCTGGTTCATTCACTCATGGGGTCTTACCTGTGAATATTGGAAATGCTTGCGGTGACCATGATTCCATAACACATTAACACCAGCACAAAAACATGTACCGAGTACCTTTAGGACATAAGGAAGGGGACAGGGGTGCTGAATATATATCATATTAACATACCTACTGGTTACTCCCCCCTACTCCCACCGAAAAGCAAGTGATCAGTTAACACACATTCTCGTAAGAAAAAAATAAATGAAATATTATCGTTCTACATAATTAAACACTGTCTTGAAACAACAACAGGAAGTCAAGACAGAGTTTGCCAGTTTTAGTACCAGTATTGTCAGGAATTTATAAATAAAATGCTTATACCTTTTGCACGTCCATATACAATTGAGAGTTCAGAGAGGGGAGTTCTTCCTTCAGGATTTTATTTTTATAAGATTTTATTTGTTTGTTTGTTAAGACAGGGTCTCACTATGTGGCCCAGGCTGGCCTTGGACTTGCAAGCCTCCTGCCTCAGCCTCCCCAGGTTTGGGATCACAGGCATGTGCCACCACACTTGGCTTTATTTTATTAAGTTCTGAAGTACCAGTACCAAAACTGGCTTCTCCAGATACTAGAGTTTTTTACATAGTTGTTGTTGTTAGGTGCCATCGAGTCGTGTCCAACTCCCAGCGACCTTCATAGGATTTTCAATGGCTGATTGTTTCAGGATTGCCTTGGGAGTGGACTATCACATCCTTCTCCCATTTTTGTGGTGCTGGGAATCAAACCCAGGACCTCAGAGACTGCAGATCAGCACTCTACCAACTGAGCTAAATGCCAGCCATTTTACATAGTAGCTGATTCAAAATGCTTATCCTTTCTGAAATGTTTGTTGGAAGATTCACAGCTGTATTCTACTATATTAAGCAAATTCACAAATCTCCTGAAGATACACTTCTACAAATTTGGGTCCCTAAAATTTCTTCCCTAAGAAGTGTTACTCCCAAGACAGTCACAGTGGCACAAGCCTGTCATCCCAGCCACTGAGGAGACAGATGGAGGAGGATCACAAGTTCAAGGCCAATGGCAGACTGCATAACTTAGTAAGACCCTGTCTCAAAGCAAAAAGTAAAAAATTGGCTAGGGGTGCAGCTCAGTGGTAGAGCAGTTGCAAAGAATGCACTGGGACCTGGATTCAACCCCCACTGGTACTGGGGAAAAAAAAAAAGTGCCACTCCCACGGTGTTTACTCAGCTTACCTAGTAGAGTCCAATCTACAGGTTTTACCAGGCATGGCCCTTTCATTAGTGAGTGACTCACACTCCCTAAGACCTGCACTAAAACCTTTGGACTAACACCAATATCTCCAGCAATAATGCAAGAAAGACAGATGACCGTGAGGGTTAGGAAAGGTGCCTTGGTGGGAAAAATTAAACCCGACAGCATTCCTTTTACATTACCAAGGAAGAGCTGCAGAAGACTCATTTTAAGAAAATATTCACTGAATTGGCCGGCAGCCGTAGCCCTGTGGTGTCCAATCCTGTCAGATTTTGGAAGCTAAGCAGGGTCTGGCCTGGTTAGTACTTGGATGGGAGACTGCCTGGGAACACCAGGTGATGTAGGCTTGGGAGAAGGACCTGGCAACCCACTCCCAAAATCAATCCACCATTGAAAACCCTATGAACAGCAGAGAAGCACTGACAATAGTGTTCCGCCTGTTGTACATAGGGTCGCTATGAGTTGGACACCAACTCGACAGCACCTAACAACAACAACAACACTATATTGACTTTCAATTGATAGCTTATTGGTCTCAGGTTCTTACAGTACATGGTGGTTCCTGCATTATCCCCATTATTTTATAATGAGGTATTTACAATATTACAACTTTTCAATGTATATTTTATGATATGGTATGTTACATCATTATTTTTACAAAACTTTTCAATGTGTATTTTATGATACAGTATTTTACATCATTTTTTTCCCCCAGTGCTGAGGAATGAACCCAGGGTCTTGTGCTCAGTAGGCAAACACTCTCCCACTGGAATCCATCCCCAGCCCTTGGATTTCTGAGGCAGGGTCTTGCTATGCAGGCCAGGTTGGCCTTGAACTCCTGATCCTCCTGTCTTCTCTCAAGTGCTGGGATTATAGATCTGTGCTACCATACCAGGTCATATATTTCTTACCTTAGTGCAACGTCAAGAATATCACCACA
This sequence comes from Pedetes capensis, assembly GCA_007922755.1. Classification (NCBI taxonomy): domain Eukaryota; kingdom Metazoa; phylum Chordata; class Mammalia; order Rodentia; family Pedetidae; genus Pedetes; species Pedetes capensis. The sequence goes on from VMDO01005302.1 coordinate 90,263, forward strand.
GAACAACCAAGGGAGAAATGTCAGAATTTACGAGGCTTGTACTCACCAGCCAAAACAAAAAATGACAAAGTAAATGCCTAACATAGTGGCGAACGCATGCCGGACCTCAGGACTGGTTTTACCAGGATGTAAATAGATTCGGAACCAGAAAGCAGCAGACAAGGCAAAGAGCTGGCAGGCCACAAAGTTAACCTATGGGGGGAAAGAGAGAAGATAAACGCTTTACTGTTTTGCCTATGTGGAAATTTGCTGGCATTTTTTTTTTTTTAGATCTCTACATCAAGATACATTTTAGACTTGGACTTGAGTTTTTTCCTCACTAGAGTCTTTGGTGGAGGTATGAAAGACCAAAGAAAGAAGATGAAGAAAGAAAGAAGAAAGAGGAAAAAAAGTGTATGTTCATGTGGAAAAAGAAATAGCAAACCGGCCAGGTGCAGTGGCACATGCATGTAATCCCAGCAACTGGGGAGGCTGAGGCAAGAGGACCGCAAGTTCGAGGCCAGAGGCAGCCTGCACAACCTAGTGAGACCATGACTCAAAATATAAAATAAAAAAGGGGCTAAGGGGTGCCGCTCAGTGCTAGAGCACTTGTCCACATGGGCTGTGCCCTGTGTTCAACCTCTCAGTAGCCCAAATTAAAAGAAAGACAGGGAGAGAGAGAAGGGAGGGAGAAGGAAGAAGGGAAAGAGGGAGGAGAGAAGAAGAGGAGGAGGAGGAGGAGGAGGAGGAGGAGGAAGGGAGGGAGGGAAGGAAGGAAGGAAGGAAGGAAGGGGAAGGAGAGGAGGAGAGTGTCGGGATCTTCCTGGGATTTCTCTCTCTCTGTTGTAGGTGGAAGCAAGAGGTGGGTGCCCGTCGCTGCACCCAGTGGCGAGGCTGTGACCAGAGAACAGAGCATCAAGCACAGGAGAGATGGACGGGTTTATTCACAAAGGAGGGGAAAGGAACAGAGGATTAGGGAGAGGGGAAAGAGGCGTTGGAGAAGGGAAGCGCTCAGCTGCTGTCTCTGCCACTGTGGCAGAGGTTCCCGGTGTCGGTGTTGGGTGTTGTTGTTCTTCCAGCTTGAATGGTCCTCCTAGGATATCCGGATATCCAGGGGGCTTTGTAGAGGTCGGGGTCAGATAGAGGTGGCAGGCGGGGTGAAGTATGATGAAGGCAGGTTGGCAGGGCTGAAGGCTACGCTGGGCAGGCAAGTAAACGGGACTTGGGCTCCAAAGGAAGCACAAGGACCCGGTGAGCTTCCCTTGGATGGTGTTCAGAAATAGCTACTGATCTCTGAGTTCTGGACTTTACACGGCCTGATACCCAGCCAATCAGAGGAACAGGGTTGGATCAGAAATGACCAATCAGGCACCAGGGAGGCTTTAGATGCTACCATACCTTGGGTGCCATCTTGGCCCACTTGATGGGAGGGGGGAAGAGTGAGATACCTGGATGTATAGCAAAGGTGACCCATTGCTATCTTGCCCCATCCTCCAAGTGGGCTACATGAGCTCCTTGGACCAGCCATGTTTGGGGTACTCTCTATGCCCCTGGGAATCCCAACGGGGGAGAAGAGGAAGAAGGGGAAGGGGAAGGAAAGAGGAGAAGAGAAGAGAAGAGAAGAGAAGAGAAGAGAAGAGAAGAGAGGAGAGAAACACAACAGTTTCTTCCCCAGCACCGTAGAGCCCGCCCCAGCTGCTTTCTCTAGAGAGCAGGCAGTTTTTAATGTTAAAGGCCTAAGCAGAAACTGAGATCTGCTGACTGGGTCTATTTTCCCACTTCCACCACTACCCACCCCAAGCGAAAGAAAGGTTCTTTCGGAGATGCAAAGTTGGGCAAATCAATTCCCTGGTTTGGTACCTAAAAACCAAAGGCTTCTCCAAGGGTCTCAAAGGGCGTTTTCTGACTAGTTTTCTCACGTTAAATTAGCCCCAAATAAGCAAAAGCATTCTTCAAAATCAAGGTGCGGCACTAAAGATCCACAAAAAGAGGCAGTCCTGACGCTAAACACCCAGGGTCATGTCTGGCCAACCATGCAAAGTGTAAATTCCTTAGGAAAACTGCAGTGATGTATCCCTCAAGAATATTTGACCTAGGAGGTTGGGGCAGACCTCAAACGCAGGGCATTTGCATAGGCAAAGCCCTGGGTTTACTCCTGGTACCACCTTCAAATAAAATTTAAAAAAAAAATTTTTTTTGATTCTTAAAAGAAAAACGTAAAGCAATTTCTTAAAATCTATAGGAAAGATCGGTGGTTGGTTTTTTTTTTTGAAGACCAAACACACAAGTATCTTTGCAGTTTAAATTTACACAAATCAATTTCCAAACACATTAAGTGATTTAACCATTAATGAAAAGAAGAAAAGTAACTTTCCCCACGTGTCTGTCAACTTGTCATGCTGTGGGGGCTTGTGTGTAAGCTGTGATGCTAAAAGCTATGCCACCCGGATTTCAGACACCAGCAGGGCCCCCCATGGTGGACAGGTTTCAGCTGAGCTTCCAGACTAAGGCAGACTAGAGAGAAGGACCTGCAGTCCACGCCTAAAACAATCAGCCACTGAAAACCCTACGAATAGCAGAGATATTCATACGTCAGGTAGAGTGCGAGAAAATGAATCCCCCAGGCTGGAAAGCATTCAAAAGACGACTGAGGAAGAGCTGCCTCCTCAAAGCAGAGTCGATTTTAATGATGGGAATAGAGCAAAGCCCCTGGGACCTCTTTTTACTGATGTGGCATGATTCAAAATGAGAAGAAACACAGTGGCTCCAACTCTGGGCTCAAACATAAAAAGATGGTGTGTGTGGCACAGTGTTTGGTGGTGTTTCATTCTGTTGTATATAGGGTCACTATGAGTTGGACCTGACTCAACGGCACCTAACAACAACAACAACAACAAGAAAAGTAAGGTCTTCAAAGTACTCAGAATGACAATTTCAGTATCAATTCACTTTTTGAAGTCAATTAATAATAATAAAAAGAAAAGATCAAAGATATGAATAAACCCACAACACTTGGATCAGGGGCCTTTCGTGCTTTTTTAAAAAAGAAACTGAAGCTCCGAATGAAATTCATTAGGGCTGTGCTTCGAGGCAGACACCAGCTCCAACTGAGCTCATTTTAGTCGTGAGGATTTTTAGTTTTGCTTTGTTTTCTGGTTTTTATTTTCTTTTAGCAGTACGTTGGGGTTGAACCCAGGGCCTGGCACATACTTTGCAACTACTCTACTACTGAGTCCCATCCCAGCCCCTTTTCTATTTTGTATCTTGAGACAGGGTCTTGCTTAGTTACACAGGCAGCCTCTGGCCTTGACTGTGTGATCTTCCTGCCTTTGCTCCCAATTTGCTAGGATGACAGGTGTGTACCACCACACAAGATTCATCTTGTTTCTTCAATAAAAATCATAGACACAGGGCTGGAGGTATAGCTCAGTAGTAGGGCATTTGCCTAGCATGTACAAAGCCCTGAGTTCAATCCCCAGCAACACACACACACACACACACACACACACACACACACACACACACACGCACACAGCAACATGTGGGACCCCTTACAACTCATAGGAAGTATCACGTCCAGAGAATGATTTTATTGATGAAGATGACTGCATTGAGCTTCCTCTGTTTGGAGACTGCATCTCACAAGTCTTCCCCAAAACCTGTTCCCATGACTGTCCACCTTCACTTTCTACCCTAAAAGACAGAGAAGCTGGGTGCAGTAGCGGATGCCTGTAATCCCAGCAACTCAGGAGGCTGAGGCAGGAGGATCACGAGTTCAAGGCGAGAGGCAGCCTGCATAACTCAGCGAGACCCTGTCCCCAGATAAAAGATTTAAAAATGGGAGTGTGGGGTGCAGCCCAGTGGCAGAACACGTGCAAAGTAGGTGAGCGGCCCTGGGTTCAGCCCCCTAGTGCTGGAAAAAAAAAAAATAAATGAAAGAAAAGTAAGAAAATAAGAAAGGAAGAGGGAAGGAAGGAAAGAAGGGAGGGAGGGAGAGAGAGGGAGGGAGGGAGGGAGAGAGAGAGAAAGAGAAAGAAAGAAAGAGAGAAAGAGAAAGAAAGAGAAAGAGAAAGAAAGAGAGAAAGAGAGAGAGACAGAGAGAGAGAGAGACAGAGAGAGAGAGACAGAGAAGGAGGGAGGGAGGGAAGGAGACACAGAGAAAGTGACTTATGAGCATGCCATGCAAGATCCGGTCACATCTTTTTATCTAGGCTAAATGAACAACCAACAGTTGTCATTCACACACACATAGAGCAAGAAAAATGATCACCTTAGCAAGGCTCAAAACGGGAAAGAATCAGCAATGGGAAAATCAAGCTGTGACCATCTGTAGGCAATCAATCACATGTTCTTTCCTTCTCTCCTGCTGGGGACCAGCCCACACACCACAGAACATATTTACCCAGGACAGCGGCCATGGAGAAATTTGTTCCATTCTTTCTGATTTGGCCAATAACTACTGAGCATTTGCTCATGAGGAATGATTCAGGGGACAGAGCAGTGGTTCTCAAGAGTGCAGTCCCCAGGCCGGCAGCCTCAGGGTCACCTGGAAATGTACTAGAAATGCATATTCTGAGGCTTCCCAAACCTACTGCATTAAGCATTTCCTGGGTGGGATCCAGCCATGTGTTTGAGTAGGTCCCATGGCACACCCGTTTGAGAATCACTGGGATAGCCGAGAAAGTAAGCATGTTCCCTGCCTTCAAAGAGTTTATAATCTAACTGAGAAAAGAATACAACCTAAAGGTAATTGTAAAGGATTTTCTAAACTCACAAAGATTCCTTGTTTGACTAAACTTTAGACAAGCTCCTGAACTTTCTCCGAGGTCCAACTGGATACTTCCTCACAAAGTCTAGTTTTAGGCAGAACTCCTCCTTCCTCCATGTCTGCTCACCTTCAGCATCTGATCAGTTTTCTCGTCCATCACCATCCCCACCTCACCTAGATTGTTCTGGAGACTACAGAAGCTAATATATGCGACCACCTGAAACAGTGCCTGCTCTTTTTTTTTTTTTTTTTTTTTTTTTTTTTGCGGTACTAAGGGTTGAACCCAGGGCCTCGCGCTTGCATGCTTTGCAAGTGCTGGACCCCTGAGCTGCACTCCCAGAGCCCTCCAATTTTTTTTTTTTTTAACTTTTTGAGAAAGGGTCTCACTAAGTTACACAGACTTCCTCTGGTCTCGAACTTGCGATTCTCCTGGCTCTGCCTCCCAAGCCACTGGGATTACAGGCGTGTGCCACCATGCCCGGCCGAGTGCCTGCTCTCTCTGTGGAACTATTCTACATCTCCCAAATTAACACTTGCATAAATTGTACATTGTTATTGTTGTTAGGTGCCATAGAGTCGTATCCAACTCATAGCAACCTTCATAGGGTTTTCAATGGCTGTCTCGGGATTGCTTCAAGAGTGGATTGCCATGTCCTTCTGCCATTTTTGTGGTACTGGGAATTGAACTCGGAACCTCAGAGACTGCAGAACAGTGCTCTACCAATTGAGCTAAATCCCAGCCAAACTGTACATAGATCAATTCAATAAACAGTAATTGCTGTTGCCTTGTGCCCATTCTGTCTCCCACCCAACATTTAGATGGCAGCCCAAGTCCTGTGCAACCTTTCTTCTGTTGGGAGAAGTAATGCAGTGCAGGACAGAGGAATCCTTTGGGTTTTCAGCTCCTAAGTAGGGTATTATAAACCTCCAGCAGAGACAAATCTAAAAGTCAAATTGGTATCCAGAAAGAGAATTAAGAGGTACTTTTCCCTTTTAATTCCCGAAGCTTGTCTTCATAAATCCAAAGCAAAGATGGAGAGATGAATGGAGAGTGCTTCTACCGTAATTATAGAGGGAAGAAAAATTCTGAAGAACAGAAAGGTGTATTCTTCTGCACAAAAGGGCGTATGCTGAGCAGGCTAACTCAGGGACGGTCCCCAGTTTTGAGGGGCACAGAACTGGCATTGAGGTATATGGGTGGAGGAGCAGAACCAAGGTGCTGGGACCAGAAACACTGATGGGATCCCTAAGACATCAAGAGGGACAATGGAGGGATCCAGGAGAAGAGAGGGTTACCTGGCTTCTTAGCCGCTGAAGCAGGTGGCCAGTCCTGGAGGATGCACTGGGTGAGGGAGGCTGACCGCATATCAAGGGTACCACAAACCCACCACACCTTAGAACTCCGACCCAGACCTGAACAATAGTGAGACCGTCAAGTGTGAACCTGCCACCTAGCACTGCAGAAGGTCAGCCAGCAGTGGCAAACGCACCCACAAGGGGCCAAGTGAGACCCAAGATCGAGCTCCACCTGTGCTGATATGGGAGGAGAGGTGCCCGCAAAAGGCCAGGAAGATCTCCAAACCCCTCAGAGCCCAGATCATTCCCAGGTGACAAGGTGGACAATCCCTCGAGGTAACCAGTCTTACACTGGAAGTAAGAGGCCTACAACGGACAATATAACTTGAAAGCTACATAAATTTGTTGTTGTTGTTGTTAGGTGCAGTCAAGTTGAGTCCAACTCATAGCAACCCTGTGTACAACAGAACAAAACACTTCCTGACACTATGCCATGCCTGGCACTATGTCAGTGCTTCTCTGATATTCATAAGGTTTTCAGTGAAGGATTGTTTCATGAGTGGGTTGCCAGGTCCTTCTCCCTAGCCTGCAGCACCTGGTGCTCCCAAGTGATTTCCCATCCAAGGACTAACCAGGCCAACCCTGCTTAGCTTCTGATATCAGGCAAGATCAGATGCCAGGGTGCTATGGCTGCAGACACAAATTTAGTAGAGAGAAATAAAAAGGTTACATTTTTGGCCCATCTGTATCTGTGGTTACTACTACCACTATTTAAAATGTGCACAAAAAAAATCGTATGAAAAAAATGCACTTCAGTGTTATTTCTAGCAGCAAAAAGATGGAATCTGAAAGTTCATCAATTACTAGATACTTGTTAGCATACAACACACTCACAGTACCATCCTTTCCAAAAAATAGTATCGTAGTGTTTGCTGTATGCCATAACTTTTGACTAATTCTTGGAAATTTACTCACTAGATGATAAAAAGCTAAATGCCTGAAAAATGTGGAGGCTTTATTTCTAAGATAAAATGAAGTAAAAAGCTACCTAAACAGAGGATGAAAGAGGATAGTAAACAAAAGTAAATCTACTCAATATAATAGTAAGTCATCATTACAACTGGGCATCGTAAAACACCTGTAATAATAAGCCAGGTATGGGAGCCCACACCTGTATTTCCCACAGTAAGGAGGCTGAGGCAGGAGGAGCGATACAAGTTTGAGGCCCATTTGGTCTACATAACAGGACCCAGGCCAGCCTGAGCTGCATGGTGAGATCCTGTCTCAACAAACACACAAACAAATAGCACAGGGCATAAAATGAAAAACATTTGCTGTCACTCATAACAAGTAGACTATAAAATTGTATGCGTATTTATAACTATGTAAAAAAAAAACCAACAGGGAGATACAGGAGACAGCAAAGATAACATGTAAAATTAAATGCCGCTGTTACATCAAGGTGACAGGAATCTAGGCAAATTTTTTGTAAATTTTTTGCACAGTTTGGAATTTAAAAACCTGTAGGGAAAAATTAGGAGGAAATTGGCAAAACCCCCACAACTGGGAAAACAGATAAATCTAGGGAAAATGAAAGTAACTTGGTTGGACGTTTGTACAAAACCCTTCACAAAGCCCCAGAACCTGATTGGACAAATGGACTCAAAGCTGATTATCTCAGTCCATTCCGTGGGCAAGCTATATAAGGAGCTGCACTGCGGCATCTCCATCCTTGTCTTTTCTCTTGCCCAGACCATGGACAAGGAAACAACACTCTCCCGCCATGACCATCAACAAGGAAAGAACTTGCTCTCCACCGAGACCACCAACATGGAAGCATCTGCCCTTGAGACTGTATAGGAGCTGCTAGCATTTAAAGCTGTACCCTTTGGGTTTTTCTCGCAGCCCTGATAAAGGGCAGAGAAATAAAGAGCTGTGTTTGTCCCCACAAGGCAAAGGCGCCCGAGGTTTTTCCTTTCTCTCATCTCCACCAGTGTCCCAAGGGCCGCAGGAGTCTGCACCCCTCACCCAAGGGTCCCGAGTGAATTGTGTTTAATATCTATGTGCACGGTGCTGCTGCCTGTCCGAACATCCGGGCCAGACCGGGAGGCACACGCCCCACAAAAATCCACATGGAATTTCCCAGACACTCACCCCACTCACCAGACAGACAGACAGACAGACAGACAGACAGACAGACACACACACACACACACACACACACACACACACACACACACAATTGGAGCCCCCCAATAAACTCAAAATGCCTATGCCTGGTATCCAATTCTATCTTACACACACACACTCACAAATCTTTCTTTAATTCTACTTACTCTAACTTTAGGTTGCATTTATTACCATCTACTACAAATAAGCCAGGGGCTGGGATTTAGCTCAGTGGGTAGAGCGCTGCACTGCAGTCTCTGAGGCCCCGAGTTCAATTCCCAGCACCGCAAAAATGGGAGAAGGGCCTGGCAATCCACTCCCAAGGCAATCCCGAAGCACTCAGCCATTGAAAACCCTGAGGGTCGCTCTGAGTCGGATACTGACTCGACAGCACACAACAACAACAACAACAACAACAACACAAATAAGCCTGCAGTCGTAGCACTGTGGCACCCCATCCCGTCAGATCTCAGAAGCTAAGCAGGGCTGGGCCTGGTTAGTACTTGGATGGGAGACTGCCTGGGAACAGCAGGTGCTGTAGGCTTGGGAGAAGGACCTGGCAGCCTACTCCCAAAACAATCAGCCATTGAAAATCCTATGAATACCAGAGAAGCACTAGGGTTGCCAGGAGTTGGACACCGACTCGACAGCCCCTAAAAACAACAACTACAAATAAAGTTTAGGGAGTGTTAGACAGAAACGGAAGAGGCCAACTTATTAAACAACCTATTAAAAATTTCATCTTAAAGAAAGACACACTTCCTTTGGACAGCAAAATATCAAGAGTAACAATGCGGGTGGCCAAAGAGAATGAGAAGGTACATACCAGGATATTATTCAATAAGTCCTTCCTCTTTAGAAGGAACATGTGCACAGTTTTTAACTTTTCTACCGCTCTGCTGCCTCCAGAGCAGGGAAGAAAGCTGCAGCTTCTCCCGTGATATCCAACAAGATGCTCTCCACAATTCAAGGGTTATGTGGACCTTGCTGCACAAAGAAAGAGCAGAGCGGTTTTGTTACTCAGATTCCAAAACCCAAGCAAAGCTGGCATAAACTCACATTCAGCAAGGGCTCGGTTTCCACAGTTTTCTTCGTTTGTTTCTTTGTTTGTTTGTGGTACTGGGAGTTGGACACAGGGCCTTATGTGCACTTTGCAAGCGCTATACCACCGAGCTCCACTCCCAGCCCATTTTTTATATTTTTATCTTGAGACAGGGTCTCCCTAAGTGATGCAGGCTGCCTCTGGCCTCGAACCTGCGATCCTCCTGCCTCCGCCTCCAAAGTCACTGGGATGACAGGCGTGCGCCACCGCACCCAGCCAAACAGTTCTGGTAAGATTTCAAAGGCAAGGAAATAAAACACATGCTCAGTGTTTGACCTCTTTCTTCACCAACCCCAATTAAACCGCTGTCATTTTCAAATGTCGAGTCTTAAGTCTTTCTATTCTCCTATGCTGCTAGAAATGCGTTACTTAGAGAATTCTGTTCCAGGGCCTTTACAGCTTCCAACTAAAATCCAAACTGTGTCAGGAGCTAAAAATATTGCCTTCTTCCTAATGAAGAGATGCAAACGTGCTATTTTTAACAAATAGAAAATATTAACAGGCCAAAATTTTCCCCCCTCCTGCAGAAGTTTACCAGTGGCTCACCAACGAAGGGCAGGCGACTGTCCAGGCCTGGAATGTTCTTCTCAGCAACATTGCCTTCTATGTGCCAAGACAAAACCAATCTAATTAAACAATTCCTTATTTAAAGGCAAGCCAAACAGTTCTCTTTTGCATCGCCCCCTACAAATAACCGTGGCCAGGGAAGAGAACTAAAAATGCTATGGCCTTCTGTTCCGGAGAACAAAAAGTGTTTGTTCCACACTCTTGAGCTACTTTGCACTTTCAAAGAGATCCTTGTTACACTTACATTCCCAATTCCTTGGAATGTCAGGGAGACATGTTTTTAAACCTGTAATGAGCCCGTTTTTCCAAGCTTGTAGATAAGCAAATATTATTTAAAATGGATAATCAGTGTGCATGATTTAAAATTTAAAACATTTAAATGGTATTCTGTCTCACCATAACTGTGAATGTCTTTTATTAAGTGCTTGCCATGAATTGGGAGAGGCATAAACCTTACATTGTTGTTGTTAGGTGACAATGACTTGGGCCCGACTCATAGCGACCCAATGTACAACAGAACAAAACACTCCCTGACGCTGTGCCATGCCTGGCACTATGTCAGTGCTTCTCTGCTACTCATTGGTTTTTCAATGGCTGATTGTTTCAGGATTGTTTGGGGAGTGGGCTGCCAGGTCCTTCTCCCATTTTTGCAGTGCTGGGGATCGAACCCAGGGCCTCAAGAGTGCAGAGCAAGCACTCTACCAACTGAGCTAAACCTCAGCCCCCAACCTTCCATACACGACTCAATTTAAGCCTTCTCACAACCTCACGAAGCAGCTTCCTTCCAAAATACACTCAAGAAAACAAAGAACAACACAGTCAAGCACCATGGCTGAAGTCATAAAGTTTGTGAGTGGTACAGCCAGGGTTTAAAAGTGACCTGAAGCTGGGCACGGTGGCGCACGCCTGTTATGCCAGCGACTCGGGAGGCGGAGGCAGGAGGATTGCAAGTCCGAGACCAGAGGCTGCCTGTGTAACTTAGCGAGACCCTGTCACAAAATTAAAAAAGGGAAAAAATGGGCTGGGGCTACAGCTCAGTGGTACAGCATTTGTAAAGCATGCAAGCATGAGGCCTTGGGTTCAAGCCCTGAGTAATGAAAAGAAAGGAAAGACAGGAAGAAAGAAAGGGAGGGGAAAGAAAAGAAAGGAAAGTGGGAAGGAAAGAAAAAGAAAAGAGAAAGAAAGAAAAAGAAAAAAGGAAAGAAAGAAAAAAAAGAAAGAAGGAAAGAAAGAAAGAGAAAAAGAAAAAAGTAAAGAAAAGAAAGACACTGGACCTGAGTTTTTATCTTTTTGCATTGCTGGGGATGGAACCCAGGGTCCCACGGATACTAGGCAAGCCCTCTACCAGTGGGCTATGTCCCCAACCTGACCTGAGTTCTTACTCATTCTCCCCTGCTTCCTCTCCACTCCTAGCACTCTCCTTAGAAATACTCAGGAAGAATTTAGTAGCTGCCTATAGTAATTTTCTAGGGCTGACATAACCAAATTCCACAAACTGGGTGGCTTCACCAACAGAAACTTATTCTCCTATGATGCTAGATGTCTGAGAGCAAAAGGGCAGCAGGGTGGGTTGCTTCTGAGGCCTCTCTCCTTGGCTTGAAGGGCTATCTCACTCACTGCATCTGTTTGTCTATCTGTGTCCTAATTTCTTCTTATAAGGACACCAGGCCTGTCGGATTGTGGCCAACTCTAATGACCTCATTTTAATCACCTCCTAAAAGACCCTGTCTCCAAATATAGGCAAATTGTGAGATACTGGGGGTTGGGAGTTCAGCATGGGAATCCGGCCCATAAAGCTGCCCAGTAAAAATCCTCTGCTCGAGCACATGACATGAAACAGACTCCACAGTCTTTGTTCCTGGAGGTAGAAAGTGAGCAAGACCCAAACCAAAGGCTGCGTGGGAGCCGGGGATGGGGGTTCAGCATCAGCCTCTGCGCCTTGTCTCAAATACACAACCTTTAAAGCAGTGGCCATCAGCATTAATTGAGCACTTAGGTGGGCTGGGGTTTAGCACAGTTGGTAGAGTGCTGCTCTGCACTCTCTGAGGACCCTGGGTTCGATCCTCAGCAATGCAAAAATGGGAAAAGGATACGGGCAGTCCACTCCTGAAACAATCAATCAACCATTGAAAACCCTATGAATAGCAGATAAGCACTGACACAGTGCCAGGCATGGCATGGTGTTGGGGAGTGTTTCATCTGTTGTATATTAGGTTGCTATGAGTTGGACCAAGCTCAATGTCACCTAACAACAACAGGAGCTAAACAGTTGTCAGCTGTCATTCTAAAATACTTCTCATCTATTAATTCATTTAATCTTCTTAACAATCCTCAGTGCACTGCTGAGGAAACTAAGACACAAAGTCTTCAAAACGCTCAGCTATAGGGCAGCAGCCTGAGTCAAGGTGAGATACGCAGGATCCGAGTATGACTTAGGTCCTCTCAAGACATTCGTCATGTCCAGAGGGAAATTTGAAGTGGTCTTGCTGGGGCTGACATCCTTTCCCACTATGTCTTTCTGGAGTTTGTACACTCACATAGCAAGCCGCCCTCACCAGTTCAGAGCGAGCCAGCCAATCCCTCTGGAATGAGATAACCCTCCGTTGATTCTCAGAGGAATAATCCTCATGGACTGGGTCAGAATTTAAATTGCACAGGAAGAAAAAAAAAACAGGGCTGGGGTCTAGCTCAGTTGGTAGGGTGCTCGCTTAGCATGCATGGAGGCCCTGGGTTCAATCCCCGGCACCTCAAAAAGAATTTTTTTTTTAATTGCACAGGAAGACTTCTGCCTTGCTCTGCTCTGGAAATACCATGCTACATGTATTAGTTACGACTTAACAATGCAAACCCTTTTTTAAAAAAACTTGGCGGTAATGGATCTAAAGGGGGAAATGATGATGCTGTTTCTTTAGCCATGTCGAGGAAAAAACTTCTTAAAATAACTGCGTGTGATGGTGCATGCCTGTAATCCCAGAGACTGGGGAGGCTGAGGCAGGAGGATTGCAGATTTGAGGCCAGAGGCAGCCTGCATAAATTAGTGAGACCCTGCCTTAAAATAAAAGATGGGCACAAGGTGCAGCTCATTGGTAGAGCACTTGCAAAGTATGCATGAGGCCCTGGGTTCAAGCCCCCAGTACCACCCCCACTCCCCCCCAAAATCGTAACATGCATAAGTAATATATATTTTTAGCATTGCCTCTAGCTTGCCTCTTACCCTAGGACTCATATCCTTATAATCCTTGGCCCAAAACACAGGGAAGACTGAACAGAATTCAGGACCATGTCGGAGTCCTGAAACACCCTGTCCACAAACATCCCATCACCTCCCAACTCTGGAAATAAAATCCCCCCAACGAGAATCCAGTCTAATGTTGTTGTTAGGTGCCAGAGAGTCAGGATCCTATGTACAACAGAATGAAACACTGCCCAACACCACACCATGCCCAGCAGCATCTCTGAAAGTACTTCTCTGCTACTCATAGGACTTTCAATGGCTGATTGTTTGGGGATTGCACTGCCAGGTCCTTCTCCCAATCCTACAGCACCCAGTATTCCCGGGTGGTCTCTCACCCAAGGACTAACCAGGCCCTACCATGCTTAGCTTCTGAGATCAGCCAGGATAGAATGCCAGGGTGGTCTGGCTGCAGACAACTCTATTGTTAGCCAGTAGAAAACGTTAGTAATAACAATGAGAACAGCTGGTATTTAAGGTACTAACTGCATGCCAGGAACTCGCCTAAGTCCTTTCGCCTGGATAACTACTTTTTTATCTTCACAACTCTGAGGTTCTTTGAGGCATCCATTTTACAGACAAGGAAATTGGGTCAGAGTGGTTAAAAAGTTTTCCCCAAGGCTGGGTGCCAGAGCACATGTCTATAATCCCAGTAACTCGGGAGGCTGAGGCAGGAGGATCGCAAGTGCTAGGCCAGAGGCAGCCGGCGCAAGTTAGCAAACCCTGTCCCAAGATAAAGAATGTAAAAGCCACACTAGAATTTAAACTCAGGGAGTCGGGCTCCTGAGCCCACCCACTTACCACCACATGAAAATTCCTCTAACTCACCCTTCCCACCTCCTTCCCAGGACTCATCTTCCAGATGAAAGCACTGAAGCTCAGAGACTGTAAGGAACCTGGCCTGGGTCACACAGCCCCTGAGGGTCACAGCTGGGACTAGAACTCAGGTGCCTGTGTGTTAGTCAGCTTTTGTCATCGCGGCATGGACCTGAGATAAACCAATGGACAAAAGGAGCCTGGCGTGGTGGTGCACACCTGAAATCTCAGCACTGCAGAGGTCGAGGCAGGATTATGAGTTCAAGGCCAGCCTGGGCTGTACAGCAAAACCCAGCCTGAAAAAAAGAAAAAGGAAGAGGAAGGAAGGAAGGGAGGGAGGGAGGGAGGGAGAGAGAGAAGGGAAGGAGGGAGGGAGAGGGGAAGAAAGAAAGAAAAAAAAAAGAGATCTGGTGGGGCCAACTTGGCTACAGCACAAATGTCACAACTTCAAGAGTAGAGGGACCTACCTGGGGGCCATAGTGGAATGGGTAAACTGTCAAAATAGAAATATCTGTGATTCTGTCCATCCCCTAGGAACTAAGCTATTTTGAGCTCCTATTATGTAATCATCTGCAGCCATACCACTGTGGCTTCCAATTCCATCAGTTCTCAGAAGCTAAGCAGGGTCAGCCTGGTTAGTACTTGGATGGGAGATTGTCTGAGAATACAGGGTGCTGTAGGCTTAGGAGAAGGACCCAACAACCCACTCCCAACAATGAGCCATTGAAAACCCTATGAATAGCAGAGAAGCACTGACAATAGTGCAGGGGATGGCACAGTGTCAGGCAGTGTTTCATTCTGTTGTACATAGGGTTGCTATGAGTTGCGCCTGACTCAACTGCACTTAACAACAAATGTAACACCAACTTCTCCTTCTACCACTTAAATTCCAATTACTTGTTACTTTTTTTTTAAAAAGCAAAAACATACCATTTATCCGTGGGCAAATGAATTTAATTCAAATTTGAGTTTAGTAAATGGTATCTCTTAGAGAAACTTGCAAAATGTTTTAAATTGGAAGTATGGAAAGACTTAATTAGAACTTCAAACTTAAAGACTGAACAAAGTGAAATGATGAGAAAAGTTTCATGTAGCCCATACTGAGTTTAATGAGACACATGATTAAAATAGAAATACAAGCAAATGAGAGGGGGGTAGGGTGGCACACACCTGTAATCCCAGCACTCGGGAGGCTGAGGCATGACGATCGACAAGAGTTTGAGGCCAGCTTGGGCTACACAAGGAGTTCCAGACCAGCTTGAGCTACATAGTGAGACTCTGTCTCAAAAAAAAAAAAAAAGGAAGGAAGAAAGGAGAAAAGAAAAAAAAAGAAAAGAAGGAAGGAAAAGGGAAGGAGAAAAAAGAAAAGAAAAAAGGAAGGGAGGGAGGGAGGAAAGAAGGAAGGAAGGAAAGAAAGAAAGAATGAAGAGACTAGCAAATGATTACCTTGAGTCAATCAGTTTCAGGCAGTGCTAATGAGAGGTTAAAACAGAAACCTGATGATTTTCTGTCTTGCCTTCTCAGCTACCAAAGGACTTGCCTGTTGAGGACATTTCCCAGCCAGCAATGGTGAGGGACAAATTACACCAGAGGCCATCCTGGGCACTGCTGTGGTGGCACCTCCCTCCCAGGTTACAATCACAGGACAAGGAAGCCCAGGCACGGCTGAGTGTTCAGCGTCCACCCAAAGCAGCCAGGACCATTTCAGGGGGAGGAGGAAGCACCAACGTCTGGCCCGGCCGCCTGCTGAGTGTGAGACCCGTCCTTTCTGTGTTTCTATGTCAGGTCTCTTTCTCCTCCAATGACCTGCTCCCATCTACCTTTCTTCTCCCTGCCTCCACTATTCTATTTTCTCCTACTGGCCTTTTCTCTCAGCTGTGCTCTTCTCTTTTCAGTTCTCAAGTAGAGGAAAAGCAGTCACAGATTTATTCAAATAAATCAGTCCCTGGGCACCCGCCTCAGAGCTCACATAGGCAATGCACAGTACCATGCTCACAAAAAATGGCAGGCACTTTGGTACCGCCTTCTAGAGAAAAAAGCAGAATGGGCACAATGTCCCACTAAAACACGAGGCATCCTCAGTGCCCACCGTGTGAGATATGATCTCTGAAGGGTCTGGGGGCCAGCTCATGTCCACAGAGGGACCTGATGAAGGAGCAATCATGAGAAGTGGAGACTATTTCCCAACATGGGGCACTACAGAAACGCTTAGGTGTCTAGATTTATGGCTTTGGGCTTCAGACTTCTGCAAGACTACTCTCCATCTGTAGAGAATTAGGAAGGGGTCCCAGCACCCACAATGCAACATAGGCTGCATGGGCCCAGGAGTCAGAGGGATTGGGGTTTAAGTCCTTGTTCACCTCCATAGATGTTCAAGTAACCCTGCATCAATGACTCAAATTCCTTAGTTATAAAATGGGAGTATGAAGACGGCCACAACTGTTGGAAGAACCTGTGCAATGCACAGAAAGTGCTCTCTTAGTCAATTTGTGCAACTATAATAAAACACCTCAGACAGGGTAATTTATGTTGCTATTGTTAAGTCCGTCAAGTCAGTTGTGAATCATAGTGACCCTAAGTACAACAGAATGAAACACTCCCCAACACAGAATCAAACACTACTTAATACTGCGCCAGGCACATGATCTTTTTCATGTTTAAGCCCATTGTTGCAGCCACTGTACCAATTCATCTAGTTGAGGGTCTTCCTTTTTTTGTTGACCTGCTACTCTACCAAACATGATGCCCTTTTCCAGGGATTGGTGTCTCCTGACTCATGTCCAAAATACGTAAGACACAGTCTGGCCATTCTTGCTTCCAAGGAGCACTCTGGTTGCACTTCTAGGACAGATCTGTTGGTTCTTTTGGCAGTCCACGGTATATTCAATATTTGTCTCTAGCAGATCAGCTCTTTCCATGTTGCAGAAGACCCTACTTTAGCTGGGTTCATGTTGATACCTCCACGTTAGTCTTCCCCGTATCAAAGACAGTATGCGGAACCCTCGCTGACCCTCTCAAGTGCTTCCCCACAGACTCACGACCCAAGTAGGGGCAAAGGAACCTTCGAAGCCCAACAGTTACTGTAACTAGGAAAAACAATAGAGAATTTTTCACCAATGCAGGACATTCCAGAAAACTCAATGGAAAAGATCAGTAATACATGTACAAAAAGACCAACTGAATATATGGTGCTCTTTAGACATGAAACTCCCCCAGCCCTATTTTCTCTCTCCTCCCAGGAGAGGCTAGGCTGTGGCCAAGGAGAAATCCTCATCCTTTGCTTCTCTTTGTGACTCTCACTCAGGGGACCTGGCAGGCTGCCCTGTCCTCAAGGCTGGGTGGTGGTGTTAGGTGCCATCAAGTTGTGTCCGACTCATAGCAATCCTGTGTACAAGAGAACAAACCGGGCCCCCCAACACTGTGTTTGGGAGAGTGGCGGGTCAATGAAAAAAAGGAAGATCCTCAACCCGATGGATTGACACAATGTCTGCAACAATGGGTTTAAACATAAATAAGATAGTGTGCATGGCAGTGTTGGGGAGTGTTTCATTCTGTTGTACGTAGGGTTGCTATGAGTTAGACCCAACTCAACAACACCTAACAACAAGAATGGTAAATAACAAAACACGTACCCACACTCACAGAGGCTGGCTCAGTCTTGGAAGCACCAAGTGGTGTGAACACTATGGTAGACGCGAAAGTCCTGAGGAAGCAAAAACAAAGAACAAATCCCTGCAGGGCTCAATGCTCAGATAACTTCACACAAAACGCAGAATCATTTCTATCTTTGAAAATCGTGCTTCCTCTTAAAGGCCTTCAGTACATGCTCAGCAGTGTCTGAAGGGCAGCTTGGTTCTTCAGATTCCCTAAAAATTCTGCCTCAGAAAGATGAGGGACAGAGCCCAAAGATCCACCTGTTTAAAAGCTGCTGGGTGATTCTGGTGGTGTTGGGTGTTTGGGAATCGGGACTGCACGGTAAGGACTCTTGGTCTCTGCAGAGGCCTGAAGTCCGCAGGACACTTTGGACACCAGGCCATCACTTGATTGCTTCCATTTGCTTAGCTCTTCGTGAAGAATAAATGTGTTGTTGTCAGGTGCCGTTGAGTCATGTCCAACTCATAGCAACCCTGGTAGGGTTTTCAATGGCTGGTTGTTTCAGGATTGCCTCGGGAGTGAACTGCCACATCCTTCTCCCACTTTTGTGGTGCTGGGAATCGAACTTGGGACCTCAGAGACTGCAGAGCAGCGCTCTACCAACTGAGTTAAATCCCAGCCCCAGAATAAATGTAGAAAATTTAATTGTCACCTTTTCACCAAGTATTCTTCAGCTGAATAAAAAACCAAAGCCAAGGCCGCTGGGCAGAAGCACCTCCCAGCTGCTGGCCTCTCCACCTGGAAGTGATTCTGGCCCATCCTCAACCTTCTGGTGGAAAGGGACCTTGGCCCAGGACCCTCAGTGGACCAAACTCTGGATCCCATCCCCTCTCACATTACCTTCATCTGTCCTCCGCCCCTTCTTCTCCCAAGGATTTGTGGCTTCTTCACCTCTGTCTTCAAACATCGCTGATTCTCTTCTATGTTTAACAAAAGCAAACCTCTCCTCGGCCCCTCCTGACACGTCTCATCTCTTCCTTTAGGCATCTTCTACACGAGTGGTACTTCCTCCCACCCACTCGAAGCCTTCTCCTCTGTGCTCCACAACTTCCTTATTAAAATCCTCAACCCTCCGCCAGGTCCAGTGGCACACGCCTGTCACCCCAGCCATTCAGGAGGCAGAGGCAGGAGGATCGCAGGATGGAGGCCAGAGGCAGCCTGTGTAACTTAGCAAGATCCTGTCTCAAAATGTTGTTGTTGTTGTTGTTAGGTGCCGTCGAGTTGGTATCCAACTCATAGCGACCCTCACAGGGTTTTCAATGACTGACTGTTTCGGGATTACCTTGGGAGTGGATTGCCAGGTCCTTCTCCCATTTTTGCGTGGATGGGAATTGAACTCAGGACCTCAGAGACTGCAGCGCAGTGCTCTACCAACTGAGCTAAATCCCAGCCCCCAGCTAAATCAAAATGAAAAGTATAAAAGGGGCCAGGGGAGGGGGGTGCATCTCCACAGCTAGAGGACTGGCAAAGCATGTGGGAGGCCCTGGGTTCAGCCCCCCAGTGCTGCAGAAAGGGAAATAGGAAGTCAACCCTCTTCCTCCCATCTTGCCCAAGTCCTTGCTGAATGGGCTCTGATGCTGCCCCCTCCTGGGCTCCTCCACCCCATTCATCCTCACAAGGGGTTCCTCAGGGCAGTCTCTGCTGAGGCCCCAGCTCCTCCCTCCTGAAACCATCCCCGCCCTGACAGTCCAACGCCCACAGGGCATTTCCTTCCCCATAGCCTGCTATCATCCAAAGAGGACTCAAGCTGAAGTCCTTATCCACCTGCCCAGTCAACCCTCAGGACCCTAAAATGCATCAATTCCCCTCATAACCCGTCAACTTTATGACTGGAACATCCCCCCAAATAATCCCCAAACCATCTGATATTCTGCACCATGACTTCATTCCTTTGGATCCTAAAGCCCCATCCCTCACTTTTTTTTTTTTTTTTTTTTAGTTATACCTGAAGCCCTTTCTCCCCATTTCGATAAAGTTAATACAAATTTTATAGTCCTACTCGTTCAAGTGCAAGACACTTTTATTTTTATTTAACATGTTTTAATTGGTTAAAAAAAAAAAGTGTACATTTTGTCACATACAACAACAGTCCAAAATGACTATATGGAGTTAATTAGCAATTTACAAACAGACAATATACAATTACTATCTATGGTTATCATGTTGCACAGGAGATCTCTTGAACTTTCTTTTTCTATCTTACTGAAACTTTGTGTCCTTGAACCAGTGTCTCCCCAAGCACTTTACCTCCTCTAGCTCCTGGTAGCCACCACTGGACTTTCCACTTCTAGGAGCTCAACTTTTTAGATTCCACATATACTTGAGATCACACAGCACTTGTCTTTGGGAGCCTGGCTTGTTTCACTTAACACGATGTTCTCTGGGTTAAATGATGTTGCCACAAATGACAGGATTTCCTTCTTTTTAAAGATTAAATAATATTCCACTGCATATATGTACCACATCTTCTGTATCCATTCATCTGTTGATACATACTTCAGTTGACTGATATCTTGACTTTTGTAAAATCTCTTAAATATAAAAACACTTTGCTTGTTTAAAACAGCATCTATGTAAAAAATTTAAAGTCTCCTTTACCTTCACCAACAATCTAGATGATCAAAGTGGTCAAGGTCACTATGAGTTCTGTCTACACTTTGGTGACTATCATTTTACAACAAGATAAGATAATAGATACCTAGATAAAGTACTTTTACTTTTTTTATTTGAACGGAGCACAGGGTCAGAGCACAGGGTCATAACTACACACTTACACAACTTGCTCTTTTTATTTTGCATAAGGAACACTTCTCAATCTGACCTCATGTTCTCTAGTATCTGTATGTCTGAGGCAGGATAGAAAGACAGGCAAAACAAAGGGGACATAGAAAGGAGTGGAGCCTCTCCCCAGGATCTGGTTTCAGTTTCATTGGCTGAGAATCAAGAATTTTGACACTGGGACTTAATTCTGCTGAGGACACAGCCTAATTATGCTCCTCAACTGCTAGAGCACCATATCTAAACCACAGGGCTTCTCTTTTATTTTTCCTTTGGAACAGAGCCTTGCTATGTTGCCCAGGCTGCCCTTGAACTCGTCATCTTGAGCAATGCTCCTGCCTCAGCCTCCCAAGTAGCTGGGACTACAGGTGCATGCCATCACACCCAGCCAAGGCTCTTTCTCTTTAAGTTAAATCTCCCCTCTTGCTCCACCAGTGACTCCTCATATGAAATAAATTCAAAAGCCAGTCGCGGTGGCGCATGCCTGTAATCCCAGTGACTAGGGAGGTGAAGGCTGGAGGATCACACGGTCAAGGCCAGAGGCAGCCTGCATAACTTAGTGAGACCCTGTCTCAAGATACAAAAAAATTTTTCAAAAATAGGCTGAAGGAGCAGCCCAGTGGTAGAGTACTTGCAAAGTGTGTGTGAGGTCCTGGGTTCAACCCCAAAGTACAAGAAAGACAGAAAGAAGGGGGGGGGGGCGGAGAGAGAGAAGAAAAAAGGAAGGAAGGAAGGAAGAGAGGGAGGGAGGAAGGGAGGAAAGTAAGTTAATTCAAGGCCATACATTTTCCCACTCACCGCCCTTCGGCTACACCTGTTTTCCCATGGTCTCTCTTAAAAGCTGACACTCAACTCTAAGCCACAAAATGTCTAGGGAGGGTTGTGACTTGTCCGGCACAGAATGGACTACTGTTGCCACCTGCCTCGCTACAGTATCACCTGCTATAGTCGAGAGAGGAAAGGAAGTCCCCCACGGTCATTTCACCACACTGGACAAGCCAAACTGGGCAGTGCCTGAAGCTGTAGCACTATGACGTCCGATCCCGTCAGATCTCAGAAGCTAAGCAGAGTCGGGCCTGGTTAGTCCTTGGATAGGAGGCCGCCTGGGAACACCAGGTGCTGGAGGCTTGGGAGAAGGACCTGGCAACCCACTCCCAAAACTCAGTCCACCATTGAAAACCCTATGAATAGCAGAGAAGCACTGACAATAGTGTTTCGCCTATTGTACATAGGGACACTATGAGTTGGACACGGACTCCATGGAATCTAACATCAACAAACTGGGCAGTGGCAAAACTGCTGAATAATCCAATTGGTTCCTACATTTAGCCAAATACTGTCCGGGTCATCCCAGCTTTGAAGCAGTTTTTACCGTCTTAAGGCATAAACTACAGGAGTGGATAGATGAGAGTCTAGGGTTGGAACCGATATTGCCTGGGCCCAAATTCTAACTCCACTGCTAAGTAGCCATGGATCTGAGACAAGCTGTTTACTCTCTAAGGGTTTTACAGAGCAATGTTATTTCTTGCCATGTAGGTTTCTTATGTGGCTTAGATGAAACGATCCCTGAAGAAAACATAGCATGATATAGTAATACAGGAAGCACTAACCTTGAGAGTCTGTATCAGCACTATGAGCACAGACTGAAGGTAGAAACCGTCCCATATGATAGAATGGATAAATACACAGCCCAAACCTTTTCAGGAATTAACCTGTGTTTTGCTTTTCAATGGAGGAAACAGAAGTAACATCTTTTATACATCCAACTGGTTGGAAAATATGCTTAAAAGGCTGGATCAGGGTCTGTTTCAGAAGATAATGAATTTTTTTTTTCAGAATTTCCCTAGCCAAAGCCACTCCAGTGGCTATAAACACACCCAGACTAATAACCCCAGCATTCAGTGATAAGAAGCAATCTTTACCTGATAAAGAAAGTCACTCCTTCCAGAAGTTCTTTTCTATTTCCTGGGTACACTAAGCTGATTGTATTTCATATTGCACTTCCCCGCTCCTATCTCACTAAAATCACCATAAAAAATTTTTTTTCTTTCAATCTGTCATCAATAACTTTACTTAGAGCTGCCTTCTGCCCCGCCTTTTCTGCCTTTTTGTTTGTTGTTAGGCGCCATCAAGTTGGGTCCAACTCACAGCAACCCTCATAGGGTTTTCAATGGCTGATTAACTGGGGACTGTTTTCGGGAGTGGATTGCCACGTCCTTCTCCCATTTTTGCAGTGCTGGGGATCGAACCCAGGTCCTCAGAAAGTGCACAGCAGCTCTTTACTAACTGAGATAAATCTGTCCTTTTCTGCCTTAAAGAACTTGATACCTTCTCCTCTGGCCATTCTCCCCCAAGTTGAGCCTCCTTTCTCTTCTGTTGTTGTTGTTGTTGTTAGGTGCCGTCGAGTCAGTATCCGACTCATAGCGACCCTCTGTACCACAGGAGAAACACTATTGTCAGTGCTTCACTGCTGTTCATAGGGTTTTCAATGGCAGATTGATTTTTGGGAGGGGGTTGCTGGGTCCTTCTCCCAAGCCTACTGCTTCTGGTGTTCCCAGGCGGTCTCCCATCCAGGTACTAACCAGGCCCGACCCTGCTTAGCTTCCGAGATCTGACGGGATCGGATGCCACAGGACTACCGCTGCAGGCTTTCTCTTCTAGACGCTAACTAACAAACACCCTTCTTCTCAAATATCACCCACACCTACCTCGGCCCAGACATCCATCCATTAAGGCAATCTCAAGGACATGTTGAAATCCAAGATGGTCCAGCAGAGTAAGACAGCTGTCCAGCTTAGACCATTAAAAAGTAATGTTGTTGTTGTTGCTGTTATGTGCCATGGAGTTG
>VMDO01005303.1:0-29419 GCA_007922755.1 Pedetes capensis
TATTTAATAATTCTGCTTTTTTTCCTGTCTGTTTTGCTCGTCAATTTCTAAAAAGATTATTTTGAAAACTATTCTGAGTAACTGAAGTTTGAGCTTCTATAAATTTCTTGTTGTGCTTCTGATGACTTTTTGAATATGTATTGTATAGATATAGTTTGGTACATAAATATTTATGCTTATTCAATCTTTGTTATGTTTAATGGTTTTTAAAAATCCTACTTTAATATTACCATTTTTGCTTTATTTGAATTATTTCAACTCAGTCCATCCCTTATTTTTCAAACCGTTAGGACAAGATTTGGAGTCAGTTACCCACAATAAGTTTGGCAAAGGCACAAATGGGGGTAGCTGACACTTGAACTCAGATCCAAGAGTCTAACTTGCTCTTGGAGGAGATGCACTTGCTAACTCCTTTCTTCCCTAGACTCCTTTTTCATTACAGTTACCAACTAGCCAGAATGATAAGCTACTCTTTTTATTTCTTTGTTTTGGAGCATTTCATTTATTTTTTCAATGACATAATAGAGAGTAGGAGAGAAAAGATAGTGGGCTTATCCTGGTTGGGTGAAGAAGAAGAAAAAAAAAGATGTCTGAAGGAAAAAGGCAAAGTCATTCATCTGGTCAGGGGAGGTAGCCAGCACCTGGGAAAGACTATGAACTTAAGGGTTAAGATGAATGGGGACACAACCTCCACCCAAGCCTCTGAGCCCAACACACACCTGCACCTGCAGCCCATGCTCTCTCCATTACCTGCTCAAGGACTATGGGTTCCATGCTGTGAGGAGATGCTGGACATACGCTCATCAGAAAGACGTGGATGCAGAACCGTCAGAGCATTCACCTGCAGCACCTTCTACAACAACTGCCTTAACTCTTTGGCCCTAGACCAGGGCAGATCATGCCCTTCAGTGCACTTTCAATTATGACATGTTTTACAATGACAACAGCTAGCATTAATGTCAAAATGTGGTGAACAGGTGGATGTAGGGGAAGGGTCATTGAACTCTTCACAGCTCTGGTCTGATCAACACCTTTGAGTCGGTTTTATTATTGTTTTTAAACTCTCTACAGAAAACGTATCCCTTTACTGTGTGCATCTGGAGCAGACTATTCCCGCAGCCACCCCATCAGCTCCCTTTGGGAAGCCACTGCTCTGGTCTCACATAGATATTAAAATGGCAGTACCACAGAAAACTCCACCATTTTCCTCTCATAAACCTGGCAATTTTGTATGCTATTTGAGAAAGTCTAGAAATAGCAAGCGTTCCTGCCTTCAGGAGAATACAAGAGAGGAATGGGTTTTATTTTCCTGGGTAGAAGACTAGGCAGGATGAGTCAGGAAAAAGAGTTTAACCAAGAAGGCTTTAATCATGGTCAACAGAGTCTAAAGGAAACTTTCTCAGTAATCATAGTATATTCTTGATTTGATGTTAGGAAAAAAAAAAAAGAATTTGACGCAATGATTGCTGACTTGAGTGCATCATACTGATTTGCATGAAGTGGAAATTCTACATTGGGAACCCGTAGACCTTGGCTCAGACTCTAGCATCACCATTGACATTCTCTGTTATCTTGAACAGAGTATTAAATAAGTATGTGCTTCAGCCTCTTCTTTTTAGAAGATGGGTTGACAATACCTGCAGTTTTCCTAAAGGGTTTTTCTGCTACCTCATGAAGATAGTTAAACGCAACAAGCGTGGCAACAAGAGTTTGAAAGGACTTTCCCAGCCTTACTCCTTACTGGGAAACAGGCCTCTTCAGCTGGCTTCTGGGTCTTCTGTTCCCTAAGTAAACAGGTGACTGTTTACTACAAGGAATATTCCACCTGCTTGTACTGGCTATACTCACTGATTTTACAGCATAGACATGGAGTTACTGGTCTTTATAGTCTTTGTGCTACCTGAATTCATAAACTGGTATTCCATAATCATTATGGTTATTATTTACTTTTATTGAATTAAAACATAGAGAAAAGCATATAAGTCATAAGGGTAGAACAAAAATCACTTATTTGTCACAAATGGAACACATCTTGTAGCCAGCACTGAGGTCAAGAAATAGAACATGAGCAGCACCCCAGAAGTCTCACTTGTACCTTCCTCCCAAGTGACAATTATCCTGTCTTCCACTGTCATAGTTTCCCTGGTAGCTCTTTAGCTGGATAGATATGCAACTTCCACACAGTTGCTAATAGTTCTTAAACTGATACAGATCACATATTTGTTTTTGCTGAACATGCTTCTTGGTGTTTCTAATAAAGGATGGTGTTGAGGTAGGTAGAGTACAAGGGCAGACACAGAAGACAGGGCTGGAAATTATCTTCTGTATAAAATGCTGTCAGTTAAGACTAGCTATTTTCAGTAGGCATATGATTTTACTATATTTTTTGGAAAGGAAAGAGTAATTAAGTTGGAACCATTATGTTTCTTTTCTTTTGTTTCTTTTCTCTGATATATTGCAAAATACCAGTTATACAAAAAAAGTCTTTTTTAAAAAGGAAAGACTTTCTTTGTGACTTAATTGGGTACTTGTCCATACTTGGTGAAAGCTGGAGAGGTACAATATAATATTGTCATCTTTGACTTTTTAAAAAGCCCTTTACCAGGATATTCCAAGAGTATAAACAGAATCCAAATGCCAGATCTTGCCCTGACCACCAAGATATTTCCTAGGTGATGATGATAGGTTTGGGGAAAGGAAGTGGGGAAGAGAAGGGACCAAGGCCTATGCAACAACCCCCTTAGGGCCAGGAAACCTAGTTTTGTTTCCAATTCCTATCAAATCCTCAACTGCATTCCATTGTCTGCTGGCCTGCCACAGCTGTGGCTGTTTCCAAAAGGAAGATGGACTCTAGCCACACTTGGATTTAGTATTCTCCACAACTGCTGTTCCTCTGGGCATTATTTTCCAAAGTATCACATTGCATAGGGGCTTAGTTTTTCTAACTAGCTTGTGAAACATTTGCAAATCCTTTTTTTCCCAAATATAAAAGATTGATGTGAATGTCCTCTGTTCGTTACACTTTCCTTTGGGGTATCCTTATTCCAAATGGCAAAAGAGAGCATGATTGCTTGACTAAGTTATTTGCCTAATTTTTTTCTCCCAGAGCAGATTATATATCATAGTAGCCACAACACAGCAGTGTATTTGATGTAAGAGTCTACAAAGAGAAAGAACCCACGGTGATTTTTTTGCTATATAGGCCATTTGATTTATATCAACCAACATATTCTAAAAGCCTCTACTGGCCCAGGCATAATATTAGATATTGGTGACAAAATGACAAATAGGATGTCATCCCTGTTCACAAGGAGTTTATAGATCAGTGGAGAATTAGATGTAAAATCCACAATAACCATATAATAATTGCTTATTATAATGTAAGGGCTAAGTACAATGTTTTTTAGAAGAAATGATTTATTCTCCCTAAATGCACGGTCAGGGAAGACATCACAGAAAAGGTGTTGCAGAGTAACTGGCCAGGAGAGAACAGAACTATACATGTCAGGCAGAATGAAAGAAAATGCAAAGGCACAGAGAAATGAGATAGCCTACTATTTTTTAGAAACTCAAAGAAGATCAAAATTGTTAAGTAAGACAAAGGATGACAGTCAGTGATGCTAAAGCAGAAGTTTGGGGTCAGATCATGGAAGGACTTCATCCTCTATAGAGTTTTAAGTAAATGACCAACAGACAAATATGCAGTTTGATCCTGGCACAGAACCACCTCAATTAGAAGAAGATGATAAAGAAGGCAAGAATATTGATTTTAAAAATGATGTCACCAGACTTAAAATATACTTTACTCTTACTCTTGCTATTTTCTTGCTCACATTTCTCTCTTCCATTTTTATTACTGCCTTACTTCCTCCATACCCCTACAGACCTTTTTACTTTATGTAACACTATAGAAATTTTAGCACAAATCCTTAAAAATATCCTGCATCATCTCATAGTCAATATGCTCAAGCTCTAAAAACAAGTTAAAAAATGAAGTGAAAGGGTTAATATACCCCATTGAAATAATATGCCATGTTATTTTTTTCCACTATCATAAGTATCTTGGGGAAAGTTGCTGTTAAATGAATACACCTATCTAGTAGCCTCTTTCCTGACTCTGTATAAATGATGACAGAGTTGGTAGCAGAGCTATATATGGTTTTACTAACCTAATAAACAGCTAAATAGGAAGTTTTTCAATACTAGTGGCTCCCTAATGAGGCCTACCCTGACCTGGAGGTTAGTTGACCTTCAGCCCTTAACCCACCAACTCTAACTTGTCACTAGTCTTCATGGGTGATGACACAGGTGATTACTCTGCACACTTCTGCATGGGTTGTTGTTGTTGTTGTTAGGTGGCGTCAAGTCGGTATCCGACTCATAGCGACCCTCATAGGGTTTTCAATGGCAGGCTGTTTCGGGATTGCCTTGGGAGTGGATTGCCAGGTCCTCCCATTTTTGCGGTGCTGGGAATCGAACTCGGGACCTCAGAGACTGCAGCGCAGTGCTCTACCAACTGAACTAAATCCCAGCCCCTCTGCATGGGTTAGTTGGCTTTTTTGTGGCTGTCTCCTTTATGGAGGGCATGGGTTTAAAGGGGAAAGGAAGAGATTATCTATAGTGGTGAAGATTGCTTCATTTCTGAACATACAGATCAGCCCCAGTCTGGCCAGTTAGTGAACAGGAGATTTTGAGGAGAAAAAAGAAGACTGCCAAAGGATTCCCAGAAGGGCTGGTACAGATGAATTTGATGGGAAGAAATGATTTAGTCTTTCAACATGAGGTATCACTCTGGGGGAATGTTTTAAATTCATGGGAGGGAATGTGAAGAGTTTGAAAAAAAAAATCTAAAATGATTATTTAAAAGTTTTAAGCCAAAAATGTCTTATTTGTTATCAGGAGAGTGTGGGGTATTTGTATTTGGGAAAAGGCAATATGGGTGGGGCTTTGTTTGTTTTCTTAAGACTAAGAAACACTATCTTAACCTCTAACTCTCTCACAGTGGTTAGAAGGAAGCAGAGAGTGGTCAGCCAAAAGGAAAAAGTTCAAATTTGATATCTGATGCAGTAGTTTAAAAGATTTCTTTTCTTCATTATGCTCGTTATGCCTCAGTCTTTGCTCTTTAGTTAGAGAAAAGTAACCTTTTGATGGCAAAGCTATTTCTTTAAAGAGATAGAAGGGCATGCCTTGAAAACTGGATATACTAGGAAACATATTTAAAGCTTGTTTACAATTAGCAAAGAAATACAATGTTTAAAGTCTGTTTGCAAGCACTCTACTGAGCTAAACCCCAGCTTGCTCTGCACAGTATGAAGCCCTGGGTTCGATCCCCAGCACTGCAAAAATGGGAGAAGTACATGGCAGCCTACTCTTAAAACAACCAGCCATTCGAAACCCTATGGACAGCAGAAAAGCTCTGTCAGATATAGTGCCTCTTTCATTCTGTTGTATATAGGATCACTGTGAGTCGGACCTGACTGGGTTAGCACTAAAAATAATGACATTATGCTAAGGTAAATTAATGGGCACAGAAAGACAAAAACCACAAGATCTTGCTTATATGTGGACTCTAAAATAGTTGAACTTATATAAGTAGAAAGTAGAATAATGGTTACCAGTGGCTGGAGCTGGGGGATGGGAAGGTAGTAGTCAAAGGACACAGATTTTCGGTTAGAAGAAAATAAATTCAATTTATTTTACAACATGGTGACTATAGTTCATAATGTACTCATTTTTGTGTGTGGTACTAGGGGTCTGCTTCCAGGGCCTTGCACGTACTTTGCAAGTGCTCACCACTGAGATACATCCTCAGCCCCTTTTTAATTTTTTACCTTAAGACAAAGTATCACTGAGTTATGTAGGCTGCCTCTGCCCTTGAACCTGCAATCCTCTGCCTCTGCCTCCTGAGTTGCTGGGATTATAGGCGTATACCACTGTGACGCCTGCAGCTGTACCACTGTGGCATCCGATCCCGTCAGATCTCGGAAGCTAAGCAGAGTCGGGCCTGGTTAGTACCTGGATGGGAGACCGCCTGGGAACACCAGAAGCTGTAGGCTTGGGAGAAGGACCTCGCAACCCCCTCCCAAAAATCAATCTGCCATTGAAAACCCTATGCACAGCAGAGAAGCACTGATAATAGTGTTTCCCCTGTTGTACAGAGGGTCGCTATGAGTCGGATACTGACTCGACGGCACCTAACAACAACAACATACAGAAAGAGCCTCCAGCAGTAACACTGTGGCATCTGATCCCGTCAGATCTCAGAAGCTAAGCAGGCTTGGGCCTGGTTAGTACTTGAATGGGAGACCACCTGGGAACACCAGATACTGTAGGCTTGGGAGAAGGACCCTGCAATCCACTCTCAAAAATCAATCTGCCATTGAAAACCCTATGAATAGCAGAGAAGCACTGACAATAGTGTTTTGCCTATTGTACATAGGGTCGCTATGAGTTGGACACTGACTCCATGGCACCTAACAACTACATATAGAATCATGTATGAACTATGCCATTCTTTTTAGGGAACTGAAACTTGAAATATCAAATATTTCTCATTAATACTCACATATGGATATAAAAGGTGATTTGAAGCAACTGGGAAACCTACTTTAATAAGCAATATGGTACCCAGTATTTTTAATGTATGCATGAAGTTTAAAGACCTAATGTCAGTAATCCTGGGTAGAAGAGCAATAGTTGGCAAATATTCAACTTTCTTGACTATAGTCAAGTCTATCAAGTATGGCTACTTTCATATAATTCAGAATTACTGACTAAAAAATGAAAAATATCAGTCAGCCACTTAGTTGATTAATACAGTTTATGTGCCTGCAGTTTATCTTCAATAATTGCTTCAAATGACGTTAGCCAAGGTTGCTTTTGTGGTTGCAATCACCTACTGGCTAAACTGAATGACAAAGTTCAAGAAGGTCTCCCTCATGTGTCTGGGGCCTTGGTGCTAATTCTGGGGGTACTTCAGTTATTCTTAGGCAGCCTTTCTTTCCTTTCTTTCCAGGGACTTGCTGCATGTTCCTTCTCTCCAGAAGGATAGTCTGGACTTGTGCAGATTCCATGGCCAGATTTAAATATTTCTGTACATTGATTTCATTTGAAAACAAAAATTAATTTATTTTTGGAATAGCTTCTTAACTCCTATTATTAAAATAAATTGAGGTGTCCAAGCATAAATTTGGAAGACATTTTTAGCTGTATAAAACTATTTTCCAAAAGTAACAAAGACTTCTATTTTTTAAGTTCAACCAACATGTTTTCAGGGAAATGTGTCTTGGAAGCAAAAAAGGAATTCTTTCCCCTAACATTATAAACTATTGGGCCACTTGGTTCCATAAGTATTTTTCCTTCCCTCTTGCCCTCTTTTCCTTTCTCCCTCTCCCTTTTCCTTCCTTCATTCCTTTCTGCCTGCCTCTCTCTCCTTTCTACCTTCCCCTCCCTCACTCCTTTCCTCTTTCTCTCTTTCTCTCTTTTGTTCCTTCCTCCTTCCCAACCTTTCTTACTTCCTTCCTTTCCTCTGGATAAAGTGCTTTAAAATTAGAACTTATTGTGTATTGAAATGTTAAAGAATACTCCAGAGTTTCTTACAATGTTTGTAAAATATTTGCATGAGAAACTGAAGTCGGAAAATGTTACAATAGCAAGCGTTTAGAAATACAGAGAGAGAGGGAGAGAGAGAGAGAGAGAGATATGTCATTGTGAAAAAATCCTCTATAAGTGATTAAAAAAGATTAGATAATCCCCAAGAATAGAAGAAATCTAGAGCTGTTTTTATTTTTAAGAATCCATTATACTTAGGTTTTAAAAGCCTAATTGCCAGATTCAGAATTGTCATAAAATTCCAAAATATACAATCAAAGAAAAAGCAGTTACCAATTAGGAAATTTAATTTAATAATTCAGATTCTATTTGAAGCATTGCCAAAGATACACATTTGCTTAAAGAAACCAATAACTTTGACAATGAGACTGAAAACATTGTTATTGGTGCTCAGGCTAAATAATGTAAATATTACTTTATAAATGTTTGAATTTGTATTTAATTCCTAGCACAGAACTAGGTGGAATATCTATCTATCTATCTATCTATCATCTATCCATCATCCATCTATCAATTTTTGGCAACACTGGGGGGTTGAACCAAGGCTTTGTGGATGCTAGGGAAATGTTCTACCACTGAGCTGTACCCTCAACCCCCCTTTTTTTTTAAATTTTGAGACAGGATCTCACTAAACTGCAGAGGCTGCTTCTGGCCTTGAATTTGTGATCTTCCTGCCTCCTGCCTCAGCCTCCTGAGTCACTGAGATTACAGGCATGTGCACAGTGTCTGGCAGAATGAATACTTTCACATATGATAAACAAAGCATTTCTTTAATAACTAGTTAGGTTTCACTTTAAAACTATAACCAGAACTTTTACTTATGTTTCTTTCTACTTTAAAAATTAATGTTGTTGTTGTTAGGTGTCGTCGAGTCGGTATCCGACTCATAGCAGCCCTCTGTACAACAGGGGAAACACTATTGTCAGTGCTTCTCTGCTGTGCATAGGGTTTTCAATGGCAGATTGATTTTTGGGAGGGGGTTGCGAGGTCCTTCTCCCAAGCCTACAGCTTCTGGTGTTCCCAGGCGGTCTCCCATCCAGGTACTAACCAGGCCCGACTCTGCTTAGCTTCCGAGATCTGAAGGGATCGGATGCCACAGGGCTACACCTGCAGGCTTCAAAAATTAATAGTTGTTTGTTAAATGTTTATGGATATTTGTTATGATTATACTGTATTTCATTAAATAAATGTTTATAATACATTTAATCACAAAATAGGTATTACACCTCTAAATTTAACTTACTGTTATATTAACATGTAGTATCATTTTTTCAGAGCTTTTTATGATGAGTCTAGAGTCGAACGTAAAATATGTGGATGTCATAGCCTCCTATAAACTTAGAGCACATCTAGAATAGTTTTTGAAGTATTCTCTATTGTTTTCTATTCCTAACTTCACCAGTCAGCAAAATATTTTCATTATCATAAGTGGTCCCAGGTTAAAGATAAAAGCCCAAGGTGCCAACAGTAATACAGGGTCATAGAGTTAAGATAAATGAAAAGTTGTAAGATCCTTCATGAAGACTTTAAGAGCCATTTCAAGCAATATTTTATAGGCCTTATAAACTAGAGAATCTTATGGGTATTTTCTACAGAACCCTCATTCTCAACACAAGCAAGGAGGGACATGTCTCAAGGTTTATAGAACTATAGATCTTTTTTCCAATGGAGTGGAATGATTTGATATAAATGCTCATTTTTTTTTTTTAAAGAAAATGGCATTGATGAAGATAACCACTGGAAAGAGACTGAGGCAGTAAAAAAGAGGTATCCAGGCTCCCAATCACTATGGGTCTTTTCTTCTTAAGTTTTTCCCCCTTAATCCCTCTTCTGCAAACAAAAAGATTGTTGTATTAGGTAGTTATTGCTATGTGACAAACCACCTCAAAATTTAATGTTAAAGAAAAAAAAAAGATTTTAAAATTTCTCATGTTTCTGTGGATTGGCCAGTGGTTCTTCAGCTCTAATGGTGTTACCTGGTGTCTCTCACATTGCTGCATTCAGCTGTTACCATACTGAGACAGAAGGTTCAAGATCCCTCTCATTTATCTGGGTGCTTGGTGGTTTCTGTGGATTGAATATTGGTTTCTTCCAAAAATTCATATAAATACCCCTGTGATTATATTTATAGGTGGGCCTTTGGGAATTATGTTTTCAGAGGTCATGAGTGTGAAGCCCTATTGGTACCCTCACAAGGGGATGCAAAGATAGAAGCTCTCTCTCCACCATGCGAGAATATGTCAAGAAGATGGTTGTTTGCAAACCAGAAAGAGAGCTCTCACCAACCACCCAACTGTGCTAGAAAACCAATCTTGAACTTCCATACTTCCAGCCTCCAGAAATGTGAGAAATAAATTTCTGTTGTTTAAGCCACATAGTCTGATATCTTTGTTATAGTAGCCCAAGATGACTAAGGCAGTGCTGCTGACTGAGGCATCTCAGTTCTCTCCGTGGCCTTATCCTCCATTTGGTGTCTCTAGAGACTCTACACTGTCCCTCTTTCTAGCAGGATATCCTGGACTCTAACATGGTGGCTCAGGAAAGTGAAAGAGAAATCCATCATTCCTTTCTTTCATCATATTTCATTAGTAAAAGTAAGGTATGAGCCCATCCCAGAATGAAGAAAAAGAGAAATGGACTTTAACTCAGAGAAGAGTGGTACATGTGTCAAAGGAATGGGAGAAATTGTTTGGGAGCCATATTGGAAGGCTGTCTCAGTTCACTCTGGCCCCAGTTCTTGTTCATGGAAAAACATTATTCCATACCCTAAAATTTTTATCCCACATGGCATAAGTGCATAAGTTTAAGTTCAGTATTTTATTATCTAAATCAGGTCCAGATAAGATAAAATTCCTACTATTATTCCTCAGGTACAAATGGTTGGGAATGGTTTTTCTCAGTTAAAGTTTTCCAGGACAGGAACACCCCAGAAGAGGGCACCAGGAAAACAGAAGGCATGACACTAAAACTGTTGTCAGGGACCCTACACCAAAGACAGGGAATATTCATTGATTGTGGTTCAGTTCAATCCTCTAGGAGTAGTTTCCTAATCCATTGGCTTTCTTGCTTCTTGGCTCCTCTCTCTGAGGTTTTGACTATATTTTCTGGTCATCCTTCTTTTTCCTTAAAAAATTCACAAATAATGGATTGGAAATATTTCCTCTAAATTTTGCTTCTAAACCAAACAATTCCTTCTTTAGCTTATTTATGCCTTCCTATACATCATAAGTAGCCATAAGAAGTTGATTGGTATTTCAACATTTGCCTGGAAATCTAAGAGAGCTCAGAAGGTTCATTTTCTACCTTTTATTTATAATTATTTTGTTGTTTTCTGCCTGTAAATTTATTGATTCATTTCTCAGTATCTGAACATTGGGTATATGCAAGATACTGTGGCAGGTGTTGTGGCATATTCTAAGCTAATTTTTTAAAAACTTTTTTCCCTTCCTTTTTGGTAAATGATGGTGGGGTACAGAGTAATACAGTATTGGCTTTTTCCATTATGCAACTATTACATAACTTTTGGTTATACTTTTATCAACTTACAAGATTTACAGAGACCTATGACTAATATATAGTAAAACCCAAATGCATATTTGAGTTATATTCCCCTATTTTTCCAATGTACTCACGAACTTGCGTTGTTTACATTGAGATTATCCTCTCCTCCTTTATCTCTCTACATTGATTCTCCTCCCCATCCCACTTTCTGCAATTTTCACTTCCCTCTGCTAGTTCCCTCTCTCCTCTCTACTCTTTATATTGTCCTTTCTTTGCTATTTTCTACCTTTTAAGTCAAACATTCTGGCACTGTATAACTCAGTTAAGTAAATAACTCCAGTATTTAATGATTGGTTTATTACCCTCTAGTAAGGCTACCCTCTAATAAAAGTTTGCTCTTTATTCTTCAAGCCTCGGCCAATAACTTCATGTTTTTCTCTTGCTTCTGTAACAAATTATCTCAAATATAGTACGCTTAAGTAATACAATTATTGTACAGTTCTGTAGGTGAGAAGTCCCATACTGACCTGACTAGACTAAAATCAAGATTTTGGCTGAACTCTAATTCCATTCTGGAGGCTGTGGGGAGAATCTGTTTCTTTGCTTTTTCTAGCTTCTTAGAAATTGCCCACATTTCTTGGTTTGCGATTCTCTTTATCCATTTGCAAAGCCAGCAATGGTAGATTGAATCCTTTTCATTTTTCATCACTCTGACTTCCTCTTACATTATCCTCCAGCCACTTTTTAGGATTTCTATGCTTATCTTGGGCCTAGCCAAGTAATCCAGGATAATCTCTCCATTTCAAAGTCTTTAATCATATCTGCCAACTCCTTTAAGCATGTAAAGCAGCATATTCAAGCTTTCAGTGATTTAGGACATAGACATCTTCAAGGGGCCATTATTCTATCTAGCACACTGTCCTTTCAGCCTCCACTAAAGTAGTCACCTTCCATTCTTTCATTCTCCACCTACCAAGTAGTCCTAAAGCCAGTTACTTCCTGTTTTAACTTTTTGTTTTGGTAACACTCCGCTCCTGATAATAATTTCTGTATCTACTCTTGAATAAAAAACTACCTCCAAATTTTGTATTCTAAAATAATTAAGAATTTATTATTTCTCAAAATTCTACTTGACTTCTTAGTGTCTTTGCTTCCTGTGTGTGCTAGGGTAACTTCTGCAGCTACATGCAGCTGACCACCCAGTCACCACATACAGGAAGGGCATGACCTCAAGAACAGTGGCCCTGTGACACTGAGGCAGAGTCTGAAGGCGTGGACAGCTGGAGGGATTCTGACCTCATTCCTTGCAGTTGTGCAGACAGTCCTTTCTTGAAAGTGAACCTGGGCAGCCTATCTTTGCTTATCACAATCCACTCCTTGCTCCATATAGATTTTTTTTCTATATATGTATTTAGGAAGTAGTTCCTAAAAGATTCAAAGGGTCTCTTTTCCTGAGAGGAACTTAAAAGACGGAGGTTAGGGGGACAAATCACAGTGCTCGCTGCTGCAGTCACCCTCAGGAATGCAACAGAAAGTGGAGGTCAGCAGAACAAACCACAGCGCCTACTGTTGCAGTCAGGCTCAGGAATGCAAATGATACTCATCACCGCCCCTGCTCCACCATCAATCCTAGGCTTCCCTGCACCCTCTGTTGCTTCTCTTGGTGGTTTGTTGTTGTTGTTGTTAGGTGCCGTCGAGTCGGTATCCGACTCATAGCGACCCTCATAGGGTTTTCAGTGGCTGACTGCTTCGGGATTGCCTTGGGAGTGGATTGCCAGGTCCTTCTCCCATTTTTGTGGTGCTGGGAATTGAACTCGGGACCTCAGAGACTTCAGCGCAGCGCTCTACCCACTGAGCTAAATCCCAGCCCTCTTGGTGGTTTACCAAGTGTTATTCAGACCGCATTCTCTAAGTGACCTGAGCATTTGGACATCAGACCCTTTTCAGAGTGGGATTGCTATGTCCAAACATTCCCATCACAACTGGATAAGTACATCGCTTGGGCATCACTCTTGTTGCTTTCTGTCTTCATTGCCTAACCAAATTTAAACCTCCTTCTGATGCTGAGGGTCAATGATCGCTGTGAAGGTAGTGAATTTTCTTGTCTGCTTTTCTCTGGACACAAAGAACTGAAAATATCCAGGCAGCCGCTGCAGATTCTATTTTTCAGTGGGATTTCTGCTATATCTCCTGGCAGATGTGTGTCTCCTTTGGGGATCAAGCCTTCATATTGTGCAGAGTTCAGAGACTATCAGGAAGCATAAAGTACCACATAGGTCATTAAAGTGGTAAAAAGGGAAAGCCATCTCTGCTTCCAGCCCCCTTGTTCCCAACTGTGTATTCTTCATACTGGGGCTCATGCCATATGAAGGTCTTTGATCTAAAACATATACTGCATCTTAGAGTGTGGCACCAAATACTTAATAGATATTGCCTTTGGACTGGTGTTCAGCTGTACTTTTGCCAGGTTGTTTCAATGGTCTATTAAGCTGGCAGCTTCTGGGTGGTGAGAAAAGTGAAACTATCCGTGGATCACTCCTGTACTTCCTTTTCCATAAAATGGGTTTCCTGGTCTGATGTGATGTAATTGGAGATCCCACGCTGGTGAATGCAATACTATGTAAATGTTCAAGCAGTGATACTAGCTGAGGGAAATGTGGGTAGGAAAAGCAAGCCCACCAAAATTTGTATGTATGTCTGGGACAGGAACTATTGGTCCTTCCAAGTTGGAAGGGACTCAAATTAGCCAACTTGCCATTTGGTATTGAGGAATGGAGTCACATCAGAGCCTCAGTGTTATCTCTTTGCTGGTAGACGGGACATTTAGAAGCAGCAGGAACTGAATAAGCCCTAGTAAGTGGAAACGTACCTATGCTTAGTCTGTATTCCTTGCCCAGTGGATATTCCATTATGCCCATCATGGCACCACTGAGTGGCCAATAACCAAGGCAGGATAGATTATGTCAAATGAGCAATTTATGTAGTCTACTTTTTTCTTTGGGCTGGGATTTAGCTCAGTGGGTAGAGTGCTGCGCTGCAGTCTCTGAGGTCCTGAATTCAATTCCCAGCACCGCAAAAATGGGAGAAGGACCTGGCAATCCACTCCCAAGGTAACCCAGAAACAGCCATTGAAAACCCTCTGAGGGTCGCTATGAGTCAGATACCAACTCGACGGCACCTAACAACAACAACAACTTTTTTCTTTGTTGCCTCTTTAGTATTAGATGCTCTCTGATGGGCTTTTCTTCAGTACTTGGCAGCTGAACCCATGGCCTTGCACATTTTTGCAAGCACTCTACCACTGAGCTGCACATCCAGCCCCACTTTAACAACAACAACAAAAAATTTATATTGAGATAGGGTCTCCCTAAGTTACACAGGCTGCTTCTGGACTCAAACTCGTGATCCTCCTGCCTCTACCTCTTGAGTTGTTGCTATTGCAGGTGTGCGCCACCACATCTGGCCTCTGGTGGGCATTTTATATGACACAAAGACTGTGACAGTTGATGCCCATACTTGGTGTAAGTATGTCTATTCACAAGCCTCTATTCTAGACTTCCTATGCTAGATCTTCAGTGTTTCTTCTCCCAGGACAACACCAGGTCATTCATTTGGCCTATCAAATTCTGAATGAGGTTTGTGTGCAGTCAATGAGACCTTCTTTCCACAGAGCATTAGCAGCACTTAGCCACCCAATTCTGATATTCTTATACCTACCGTTCCCTTCACAAGTCTCAGAAACTTGATACACTGCATTCCCTTCCACAGGTAAATTCTCTCATTTTACCACTAGTGAAAGCTACCACCTCCAGCCAAGGGCCTCTTTAGCCTCATGTGCCACATGTGATGGGATGTTAATTGGCCACCCAGGCTACTCTTGGTGCCAAGTATCACGAATGAGTTCTCTAAAGGGAAATGCTGAGATGAATTTGGGGGTATAAGATGTTTACTAGAGAACACCCCTGTCAAGGGAAGAGGAAGAAGCAGGACTGGGCAGAAGAAGAAGTCAAGTTGTGATAGGGGGAGCTCTGGAGTGGTTTTGCCTCACACAATGTGCTAAATTAGGCAGAAATGCTGAGGTCTTTATACTGGCACTGTGTTGTCCTGAGATGGTGAAGTGTTTTCTATAGCTGTTGCAGATGGAACACTGTATCTGGAAGATTTCTGTTCTCCACACTCCCTGTAGCTAATGAACAAGTCCTTTCTGAAAGGAAGATCTGGGCATCACAACTCCATGTTTGCTACAGTGCCTAATCCATTTTCAAATCATATTTGGCACTACCTTAAAAATATGTCCACTATCTGAGCATTCCTAACTATCCATTATCAGTCCTTATCCAAGCAAATATCTCTCATATATACCACAGAAAAAGCATTGCAATTGATCTTCCTGTTATTTCTTATCCTCTTACAGTCTATTTTTCACAAAATAGAATACTTTTAAAGATAAATCAAATATTGTCACTTGCTTAAATCTTCTAGTGTTTTCCTACCACATATGGTAACATCTAAACAGCTTACGATGGTCGCTAAAGAACTAGAGATGTGTCCCCTTATTCCCATGTCACAATTACTCCTACAACCTCATCTTCTATCATGTTTTCCTTCCTACATTTTGTCCAAACTTATCTCCTTGGTATTTCTCAAACATGTTGCTATCTCAAGACCTTTGTGTATACTATTTCCTCTACTTAGAATATTATCTTAGTTGTCTACAAGGCTCACTCTCTTTCATTCAGGGCTCTGTTCAAT
The DNA here is from genome assembly GCA_007922755.1 of Pedetes capensis. NCBI lineage: Eukaryota > Metazoa > Chordata > Mammalia > Rodentia > Pedetidae > Pedetes > Pedetes capensis. The sequence goes on from VMDO01005303.1 coordinate 15,865, forward strand.
CACAGAGGCTTTCCCTGACCACCCTATTTAAACTAGGACCCCTTTCCTAGTTTAATCTAGTCTATATCTGTCCCTTATTCTGCTTTATTTTTAGCATTTATTAGTTGGCATCCTACATCCATCACCTAGACAAGAATTTGGCACAGAGTAGGCACCCAAAATTTTTCATGGAATGGTTGAATAAATGAATCCCAGGACTTCCCTTTGCTGTCTTCTTGATGCTGTCTTCCTTTTTTTTTTTTTTTTTAAATTTCCTCCTCCATTTTGCTAACAACAACAACAAAAAATACTCCAGTTCTTCCCAAGTATCTTTATCTCAAGGATCTATAGGAGGTAAAAATTTTGAGATCTATCTCAAGGAGGTTGTAGATTATTTATATAACAGCCACCATAATTTCACAAAAAATAAGGAGCACTAGGTGGTGGTTGTTAGGTGCCATTGAGTAGAGTCCAACTCATAGTGACCCTCATGGGGTTTTCAATGGCTGATTGTTTCAAGATTGCTTCAGGAGTGGAGTGGATCGCCAATTCCTTTTCCTGTTTTTTCAGTTCTGGAGATTGAACCCTGGGCCTTGGAGAGCGCAGAGCAGCACTCTACCAACTGAGCTAAACCCCAGCCCAGAACATTAGGTAGGTGAAAAGAAAGTCTGTTCATAAGTCTCTCTCATCTGATTAACTGGAAACAGAATCTAGGTACAAAATTGTTTTCACTTAGAGTTCTGTTATGATTTGAATCTAAAATATCCCCCAAAGGTCATGTGTTTGAATGTTTGGTCTCCAAGCAATGGTGGTGTTAGTGGAGGCTATGGTATTTTGGGAGGTGAGATCCTAGCTTTGTGGATGCAGGTCCCTGGGGGTGGGCCTTTGGAAGTCTTACCCAAAGACCCAGTTCTAGTCTCTCTCTGCTGTTTCTTGGTTGCCAAGATATGCCTGCTGCCATGGGCCCTGCTGCCTGCCCTGCTGCCTTTGATCCTCTGACTATGAGCCCCTAATAAATCTTTCCTCCCACAAGTTTGTTTCAGTTGGTTTCTCTGCCAGAGCAATGAACCAGCTGACTAATACAAGCTCTGAAGTCATCACCCCATGTCTTTTAGTTCTCAGTGCTATATTTGGGAAGTCCACTGACGTGCTGATTCCTATTCTATGTACGACCTGCTTTTTATTTCTGAAAACTTTCACATTTTCTCTCTTTTCATGGCTGAAATTCCATAATGATATGCCTAGGTTTGTGTCTTTTGTTTTTTTATTCTAAAATGTGCTCCATTTTAGGAATTAAAATATTGCTCCCTAAAATTACCCATTCTCTTTGTAACTCCTCATTATTCAGATGAAAATCCTGCTGGATTGATTCTTGTGTGTGTATGTGTCTGTGTGTGTGTGGTACTTGGGGCTTTAATCCAGGGTATCACACCTGCTTTGCAAGTACTCTACCACCAAGCTGTACCCCTAGCCCACTTTTTATTTTTTATCTTGACACAGGGTCTTGAGAAGTTACACAGGCTGCCTCTGGCCTTGAACCTGCGATCCTCCTGCTTCTGCCTCCTGAGTCACTGGGATTATCAGTGTGAGCCACCACGCTGGCCAATTCTTAATTGTATTTTTTTCTCCTCCTACTTTCTGAGAGATTTCTTCAAGTTGAGGAGGAAAAAAACCTCCCAATTTTAGGCTAGGGTGAGAAGTAACCTTTAAAAAGAAAGTTAAAACATTATCTTGGTGTTTGACTAGTTAGTTAATTCACTCTAGTAATAGTAACAGGATTACTGAATAAAGATACTGAGGTCATAAACAAAATAGTCAAGTGCTGGTATAAAAATTACATCACAACTGAGTCAATTTTCTCCATAAAACAACATATTCTGTAATAAAATATGTAGTGAGATGTAGACTATTTACTATAACCAACATATAAAGTAAGGTTGTAGTTATCAGAGCCTCGAGAGGATAAATATGCAGATGTCACCGTTAAAAATAATTTGGAGAGGGGCTGGCATGGTGGCACACACCTGTAAATGCAGTGACCCAGGAGCTAGAGGGAGGATCATAAGTTCCAGGCCAGAGGCAGCCTGTGTAACTTATCGAGTCCCTATCCCAAAAAAAAAAAAAAAAGGACTAGGGGGTGAAGCCCAGTGGTAGAGTGCTTGCAAAGACGTGTGAGGTCCTGCGTTCAGTCCCCAAGCACTGAAAGAAAAAAAATGGAGAGGGATGCCTTGGCCCATTTCAGAAATCCCATAAGAAACCCAGTATCAAAATGACAATATGCAGTATATGTACAAACTCATAACGTATGAACAGACTTTCATCCCACCTACCTAATGTTCCTTATTTTGTGTGAACTTATGGTGGCTATTATATAAATCATCTCCAACATTCTTTGAAACAAAGGGTAACGGCTAGCACAACCACTACTGTCTTCCCCCTTAAGATTTTTCTTTTTAATTAAAAACAGTGTACATGTAGTCTATGATTTCAATTATAATTTTTAAACTCAGCTTGGACTTAAGTACTTTTTTATCTTCCAACACCTGTACTGAATTTTTATTTCAGCAATTATTTTTTTAATTTCCAGGATCTTTTTTATTGCTTATTTTCTACTGCCCATTATGGTTTAAACCTAAAATGTCCTCCAAAGGTCATTTGTTTGGGTGTTTGTTCACCAGTTGATGGCATGGAACTCTGGGAGGTGGGATCTAGCTTTGCACAAGTAGGTCACTGCAGGCAGGCCTTTGGAGGTTTTATGTGGTAGCTCTTTATGTTCCTGATTTGCCCTGATATGAGGTCCTCTGACATAGACCCTGCCAGCTGCCCCAATGCCTTGCCTGCTCTGCCTCTATGGACTGAAATCTTCTAAACTTATATAAGCCTCAATCTTATATAAGCCTCAATTCTTTCTGTAAGTTTGTTTCTTCACGTTATTTTGCCATAGTAATGCACAAGCTAACACAGAAAATTGGCACCAGAAAGTGGGGGCATTGCTTTGTGGAAACCTGACCATGTGGCTTTTAGGCCTTTGGAAACTGTTTGAGGGAGGACTTTGGAAAGGTTTGGAGATGCAAGTGAGAGAAGCCATTGACTGCTGTGAGCAGAGCTTGAGGGGTGGTTCTGGTGAGAGTTCAGAAGACCAGAATGCTGATAGTAAAGATGGAGCTCACAAGGTGTCAGAGGAAAATGACTCTGCTGGGAACTGGACTAGAGGCCATTCATGTTACATTCTGGCAAAGAGTCTGTCTGTGGTCTGTCCTTGTCCCAAAGTTTTAAATTAAGGTTAAAGTCAAACGTAGTGGACTAATTAACTTGGCAGAAGAAATATCAAAAAAGCATAGTATTGAGGCTTTGTGTTGGTTAATATTGGATACTTTTCACCAGATTTATGATGAAAAACAAGGCAAAACAAAAAGGTTTGAAAAATGTGCAGTTTGAAGAGGAAAAAATTGTATCAAGTTTAAACTTGGTACAGACAAAGTAAGCTTGGGCAAAAAAGTATCAGTAAAGAGAACACATATCCTTTGCACTAGAACTACAGAAAGACTCTGGGAACAAAAAAGGAGTTGGCCAGATCCCTCCCACCAAAGGCCCCAGGGCAAAAAACTAAAAATCCATTGGAAAGACTTTTCTTCAAAAAGAGAGCAAGTGGAAAGTGAATGCTTCCTGGGTCCTCTGCTCAAAAAGGGCTGCCCAGGTAATTGGTTTCCTAACCCAAGCACCCAATGGCCACCACTGCAGCCATGGTCAAAAGGGGTCCTGCTACTGCTCAAGCTGGCAGCAGACTTTGGCATCTTCACATGGTGCTTGTTTTGCAGGCATGCAGAATGCAAGGGTTAAGGTATCATGGAGGCTGGCACCAAGGTTCCAGAGAACCTGCAAGGCCAGGCAGTGTATATACCAGGGTTGGATTCCCTGCAGAGAGCCCCTGACAGCCTGGTGTGTGAAGCTTGAGGGTGGAGCCTAAGCTGCAATAGAAACCCCAGGATGTTGGAGATGCCTGCTAGATGAGATTGTCCACCAAGGGAAGCTACCAGCAATGGGTAGAGCCAGTCCCAGGGGGTGATATGTGCCGCAAATGGTAAAGTCATTGAGGCAGAGCTGACTAAGCCTGTTCAAGCCTACATGATACTATGTGTGCTAGATGCCAGATATGGAGCTACAGGGTTGGTGTGCCCTGCTGGATTTCAGTCTCGCTTTAGATCTATCCTTCCTTGGTGTATCCCCATTACTCTCATTTGGAATGGCAATGCTTGCTCTATGGCACTGTATGTTGAAATATGTAACCTGTTATTTTCCCCCAGTGGCTTACAGCTGAGTCCATCTTAAGTCTTGGAGACTTTGAACTTGAGACTTGTGAGCAAGATTGAGACTATTATGATTTTGGAGATTCTTAAAGTTGGACTAAATTCATCTTGCATGAACCTTTGGGGCCAGAGGCAGAGTGCAATGGTTTAAATCTAAAATGTCCCCCGAAGGTCATGTGTTTGAATATATGGTCCCCAGCTGGTGAGACAGTCCTGAGAAGCTATGGAACTTTGGGAGGTGGGACCTAGCTTTCCAGAAGTTGGTCACAGAGGGTGGGCCTTTGAAGGATTTATGAAGGCCACCAGTTCTGATAGCTCACTCTGCTTCTGATCAGGCATGATGTGAGCTCCTTTGCCCCAGGCCCTATTGCCTCCCCACTGCCATGCTTCCCTTACCTCTATGGACTGAAGTCCTCTATACCATAAGCCCCAATAAATCATTCTTCTTGTAAGTTTATTTCTGTCTGATACTTTGCCACAGCAATGCACAAGCTTAATCATATACTATCCTAGTCCTTTTTGGTGAAGATATTCTCCTTTTCTGAAGATTTTTTTTTTTCTTTTTTAAATGTCTATTCTCTGCTTATCTGTTTCCTTTAGATTTTTCCTCTTTATTCCCCCTCACACACCACCAATTTTCATGTGGAGGATTATACTAATTGTGTAGTGATAGCTGCCTCTTATGTATTGGTGGTGATTTTTGACTGGTGGTATTCAATGTAGGCTCATTCAATGTTTAGCTAAGTTTTGCACTGGAGTCCTTTAATTGTCAGTATTTGGAGGAAAAAAATTGGTAAATTATCCTCCAGTAATATGGACGACTAAACATGTACCTAATGCACTTGTGACATTTGGTAAGATTTTGATGCAGAATTTTAAAGAATCAGCTGGCTGCTAGTCACTATCATAGACAAGGTATTACAAGAGGCAGGACTGAAAATAAAGAGGTAGGTGTAGAAATGGAATTGAAAAGGAATAACAGAACATAGGAAATTCAAGATTGGAAGATGAAAGTGTTTCTCATAAAAAAAATTGTGATAATTAAAGATAGTCTTGGGACAAAGACCAAATCAATATGGCCTCAAAGAAAACACGCAGCCATATACTTCTTTTTAAGACTTTTGAAGGGATTAAGGGTACCTGATAGCTGAACCAAAGGCCTCCTAGAAAGATTAAGGGAATGAGAAGCTTGACATGCTTAAGATTTACATGTCACCACATATTAAGTTACAGGTGCTTTGAGCATCTGTGAAGATGTTTCTCTTATCCTCCCCTGCTGTAGCCTTCCACACTTACTCCTCCAATAACTCCACATTTAAGTGAGGCCTAATTCCTTTCTTAACCTTCTAAAAAAATTACATAATACTTGTAATGAGTCTACTTTCTTGATCAAATCAAGACTATTACATCCAGCTTCCCTAGAAAAGAGAACATGAGGAACAGAGCCAATCTACTACTTTATTAGAATGTACAACCCAGGCTGGTAAAGTGAGGAACAAAAGAAGTCAAACTAGCAAGGATGGGAAGCAAATGCAAATTGATAAATCACTATGTAGCAACTGCTTCTCCAGCATGAAAAACCAAAAGGATACACTGTCAATCTCTTGGCAAGTATACTTGCTTAACCAAGTGGTACATCTCTCCACAAGCAGGATGAGACAGTGGTTTTAAACAGTCCATTAAAAGAAGGGAAAGTAATTTGCCTGATACTTGTAGTCCAGATAGATGGATCCAGACAGTTACCTTCCTTAATCTTCCAGACTGCATCCGCTATCCCTTTTGTCAGTCATTGGGAAGCTCTTTGGCATGGTACCCTTACAGTACAGAAGTGCAGGAATGGGCCAGGAATTCTGGGCACGTGGCTAGTTGACTTAAAGCAGAGGAGTCATATAAACCTTCTGGTAGTCTGTCATTACTTAACATGGTAGCTAAGACAAAGTGGCCTACAGCCACACAACCCTGGAAGCTAAGCAAATGTGGGTCTGGTTAGTATTTGGATGGGAACTGGCCTGGGAATACCAGGTGCTTTAAGCTTGGGAGAAGGACCTGGTAGCCCGTTCCTGAAACAATAAGCCACTGAAAACCCAATGAATAGCAGAGAAGCCCTGACATAGTGCCAGGCATGGTACAGTGTTGGGCAGTATTTTGTCTGTTGTGCACAGGGTTACTATGAGTCAAATATGACTCAACGACACCTAATAACAACAAGGCAAAATGAGTGGTCAAGGGCCCAGGAAATGGTAAGGCTGAGAACCTTCTCAGGTGCTTGAGATATATCTGATATAGTATCCAAGATGGGACATTTACTGACCCATTAATACTAGAAAATAAACAGCTAAACTTCAGAGGCATAGCAACAGACATTCTTTGCTCACATATCTAGAATCAAGTAGGTGTCAGGTGGCTCTCTTGATCTTGGAGATTGGTTATGAGTCAGTCTAGATAGGATTCAGTCAGGGTGACAGGGACAACCTGGCTCTACTCTATGGCTGCCTTACCCTCCAGCAGGCTAACATAGCCATAAAGGTTTACATGTCAACAGATAAAGCACAAGAGTAAGTAGAAACACAGCAGATCTTTGGACATGTATATGGCTCAGTTTCAAAGTGAGAGGGCACATCAAATGAACCTAAAAAAGGACCATCAATACAGAGAGAAGAAAAGAAGGCCATTTTTGCATTTATCATACCAAAGAAAATCAAGACAAGTACAGCCAATTTACTGTTCTAACATGTAGCATTACCTTCTCTTGGAAAGAACTTGAGATTTTATCTGGCTTTAGTTGTCACTGGCCTCTTCTGAAGTATGTGGGTCATATTTCTTGTGCCAGCTGTAACATGGGGCAGATGAGTGAAGGGATTATTCTTTCCCTCTCTTCTTTTCCTTCTCCTTTTTAACTGCTATGTTTAGTTAGTTTGTAAAGCCAGTTAAATGGCAATAGATTTTTGGCTCAGGGAAGTCTAAATTTAGCCCTAAGAAATCTAACTTTGGCCCTGCTTAAATCAACTCAAGCCTTCCTCTATTTCCAGGGCCAAGTTTTAAACATGAAGAGTCTATTTTAATTCCATTCTTTCAAAATAACTGCTAAATAAGTAAACCAGTTAGTTCATGTGGTTAAGACTATGGAGCAAATAATGTTCAAACCTTATATAATGCACACTCCTATTTATGAATAGCATAGTATAAGGTAATCTCATTGAACCAAACCAAATCAGAAATGTCAGACTTTAGAAAGGGTTTTGCCACTAATTGTGTGAACTATGGACAATTTACTTAGCCATTTTAGTCCTCAGTTGCCATGTGTATATAATGAGTTGATCTAAACTATAATATCCCAAATGTCCTATTTCTACTGGTTGTTAATAGGCATTATACATTTAAGTAAGTTTAAGAACTTAAAGTTTAGAATGTTTATTTCAGGACTTTTCAGAACCTTTACTATGCCATGACTTGTGAATCTCCAAGAGGGAAATATAATTTACAAATTAATTTCACCAAAAATTGTTTTTTTTTTTCATAAGCATGTTATGTGTCCCATTGGAAAATGTACTGTTATTTCTAGCATCTATAGTCAGAGTCTCAGAAAGAAACAGAAGGTAACTTCAAATGTGGACATTTGAGAATAGTGTAATAAAATGACTGTTTACAAGGGTATGGGCAAGGTTTAGGTAAACTGACAAGAAGTAATGACCTGCCCTAAGACTTAGTAATAACTGCAAAATAATACTGCTCTTAAGTGAAAACAGGGAGAGGGTGTAGGGATCTGAACCAAGAAACATAATTAGAATATAAGGGGGATGAGTATGAGCAAAATACAATGATAGACACGTATGAAAATGCCATCATGAAACACATCATTTTGTATGGTAACTAAAAAAATACGAATAAGCAAATAAAATAACAACTGTAAATAGAATAAGTAATAATAAAATAAATAAATAAACAGAAAGGTAACTGGGGTAATTACTTGGGAAGGGAAAGGATACCTGTAGGATGGCATTATGAAGATAGACACTGTCAACCACTATCCTCTCAACCATCAATTTCTTCTTGGTGTCTCCCATTTATTGAATCAAACCAAAAGCCACAGAGCAAATGAACTTATCTCACAGAGCAAAAAGCTGAATAGAAACAGTGGGGCTGGTTCCAGAGGGCCGAACAGGAGCTATCCAGCACAGCAGGGCTCTGCTCAGGAGGAACTATATCTATGATAAAATAATATCATCAGGAATCAGTTTTTTTACCTTGCCAATTTCCTTTTCTGAATTCATTCTATGACTGGATATTTTTACCTAGAGGCACAGGTAGTCACAGAAGCTATAGGCTTAAGTTATCCTTAGCTCACAATTTCAAATAAATAATAAAATGAGTAAACATACATATTCTAAGAGTGACTAAGGACCTATATTCTAAGTGTGACTAAAAGCTTCTTATACACATTCATTCATTTAATCCTCATAATAATTCTATAAAATAGCTACAGTATTACTCACTCTGTAAAGATTAAAAAAAAATGACATATGGTTGATAAGCGGAAAAGCAAAGTTGAGATTTGGGTTTAATCACCTAGTTCAAGTGTCCGCATTTAACCACTATACCACATTGCCTTTTGAAAACTAAAGCCCATCTTCTACAGCATCCACAACACTTATCAAAAGAAATCCTGCTGCTGTTGGGTCATGTGCTTAGGACGGCTCAATGTGTTCAAGGAAGTGCTGGAGTACTTGATACAATACGTCCTATCTCCATCCCTATGGCAGGACCACATGAATATTAGCAGTCTTCCCTTAAAAAAGATCCCAGGCAGATGTAAAAGGCAATAAATGTTCAACATAGGCAGTGCAGACATAGAGAAATAGCACTAGAAACTACTTCTGCCTATGTATGTCACTCACCTCAAAATCTTTTCAGCAAAAAGATTTCTACTTCATCTATGTCCAAAGGTGGTGGTACATACAGATAAGAGGATACAAAGATCTCTAAGCAGATATCTACTTATAATTATGTAGACATACATCGTGGTGCACACCTGTAATCCCAGCACTCAGGAGGTTGACGCAAGGGGATCAATATGAGTTGGAGGACAGCCTGAGCTTCACAGTGAGATCCTGTCTTACAAACAACAAATAAACAAACAAAAAGTATATAGACATATTATTTTTAAATGTGCAATATAATTGAGACATGTCAAAATTGATCAAATAACTAAGTTTTTAAGTCAACACTATCACTGAAAAATTGCCTAAGATACAAGTTCCTCTCAAAAATATGAGCTAAAATGAACAAAACTACAAATTTTTGAAGTGGTCTTGCAGGTATTATACATGATTATTTCCCAAGAATAAACAAAGCACAACTATAATTTTATTAATTCTCACAAAATAAAATGGCAGGTGGCTTGTTAACAACTAGTGGGTAGGTTTTGTTGCTTCTTTATCTCCAGAGCATTTGACATTCTTTATCAACTGGTACATAAAAGAATAGAAAAATAAGAGATTGTCATATTGTCCTTTGTATTTCTCTTTTAATATATCAGTATGGTAGTCTACTAAAAAGTAGTAAATGGCTTCAATTGTAGAAAGGAAAGTATCTGGCTTTCCTTTTTGATGGCGCCAAAAGCAAGTTTTTCTTGTTTTCAATTCAACCTGTAACAACCCTGCCAAAAAAAAGGAAAAATATAAATACTTCTTATCCCTCAGGGTTGATACACTACTAATGATTCCTCTTAATTGTTTTAAGGCTATTTTAAAAGAAATACAGGTAAATTCCTTCAATCTCAGGTCCGAAGAGAATATTATTTGGAATGGATTAAGGTACATATAGAAACAATGTTAAGACACAGAATGAAATCTTATTCTGACAGTTACCTCCAAGTCTTAGACCTTGTAGCAATGGATTAAAAGTAGTTAACATTTAAGTAGTCATTTCTTCCTATCTTCTATCAGTGTCTTTTTAAATTTTAACCTGCAACATGACCAAATTCAACAATTTTCAAAAGAAATTTTTTATACTTGATAAACTGATTTTTAGAATGTCATTATGAAACTCTGAAAGAGATAAGCAGCTTAATGGTTGTTAATACTGGTAAAAGTTTTCTTCTAGGTTGCCACTTTTAGGCTCTATCTTCAAGAACAGAATACCTAGAGCTATTTCATTAGCTTTGTCATACCTGTACTGCAAAACCTCAATGACAGAGTCAGCAAGAATGCACTTGTACATTTAAATAGTAAATGATTCATGAAGTAGCACACTTATCTACAGTTCAGATGTCAACATACAAACCAGAATGTTTACAGCTCCTTAGACCAGGACTTAGTCTCATACTTTATTTGCCATTTCTTAGCATATTTTATTTCAAAAGGAGAAATAACATAAAAAGAAGAAGTTTGCATCAAAATTGGCCTACTGGTTAATTAAGAACCCAAGCCATCAATGATTTCCTACTGTCTTATCTCACTTTACTCAAAAGCTACCTCAGGAATACAGCAGAAAGTGACAAGAAATAAATAAGAAATATTAAGATGTTAATGTTATTGTTAGATGTCATTGAGTCATGTATAACTCATAGCAACCCTCATAGGGTTTTCAATGGCTGGCTGTTTCTGGAGCAGACTGTGACATCCTTCTTCTGTTTTTGCAGTGCTGAGGAACAAACCCAGGTCCATAGAAGGTGTGGAACAGCACTATCAACTGACCTAAATGCCAGCCCATTAAGATATTAACACAAAATTCTCAATAACACAAAAATTCTCAATAAAATACTTGTAAACTGAATTCAACAGTACATTCAAAAGACCATACATGATGAGCAAGTTGGTCTCATTCCAGGGGTGCAAGGATGGTGTAAGATACATAAATTAATAAATGTAATACAGCACATAAATACAATCAGGGATAGAAATCATATGATCATCTCAACAGAAGCAGAAACGTTCATGAAAAAAGCCCTGAAGAAACTGGGAATAAAAGGAACATACTTCAACATAATAAGAGGTATATATGACAAACCTTTAGCCAACATTATACTAAATGGAGAAAAACTGAAATCATTTCCTCTAAAATCAGAAACAAGACAAGAGTGTCCACTTTCTCTACACTTATTCAGTATAGAGTAATACGGCAATAGAAAGAAATAAAGAGATACAAATAGGAAAAAGAAGTCAAATTATTTCTATTTGCAGATGATATGACCTTACACTTAAAAGACCCTAAAGATGCTGCCAGAATACTTAGATCTCATACTTTCACCAAAGTAGAAGGATAGAAAATTAACATGCAAAACCCAGTAAATTTTCTATATACCAATAACAAGCATGATAAGAAAGAAATCAGGAACGTAATTCCATTTACAGTAGCCTCAAAATAAATAAATTAATAAAATATTTAGGAATAAACCTAGCCAAGAGGCTTAAGTTTATATTAAACTATATTCTAGACCATGTGAAACTATTTGTGGTTCTTTTTCGTTGTTGTTGTTCTTTTTTCTTATGGTTCCTAGGGGTTGAACCCAGGGTCTTGCACATAGTTTGCAAGTGTTCTACCACTGGGCTGCACCCCAACCCATTTTTTATTTTTTATTTTTCAGTCAGTGTCTCATTAAGTTATGCAGGCTGCCTCTGGCCTTGAACTCGAGAACTCCCTTCCTCCCCCTCCCAAGTTGCTGAGATTACAGGGATGCACCACTGCATAGGCTACTATTTCTGTTTCTTGAATGCAAAACTTTTATACCCTGTACATATGCCATTTCCTTGGAAATTCAACCGCCCAGGTGGGAGGAAACCTCCTCCCCTCACACTTTTATCCATTTAGATTTCAATCGAAATAGTAAATTTTCCAAGAAACTTTGAGAGACTACAGGCAGTTTTCTTAATGCTGTCACAGCACCCCAAACTTACTGAATTTTCTTGTTTACCTGTTTTGTTTCCCATTACAGCTTATGTAGCAGAAAATGCCCAGTGCTTCTCAATATCCACTCTCTCCTCTGATATTAAAAAAATTTCAATACTGTTCAGCGCAGCATGTGTCCAGCTAAAAACAATTACCCAGACTTCCTTATAGCCAGGATAATCATGTGAATCAGGTCTGGTCAAACAAACAAACAAACAAACCAACCAAAAAAACCTGAAATCTATAGGCAGAACTATATGGGAAAACTGTTTTTTGTTTGTTTGGTTTTTGTTTTAATGAAAGAACACATATTACTCTATACCCCTTGTTTTGCTTGGAAGATAAATATAATGCCTCAGCTAGTGGCAGCCATCTTGTAAGTATAACAATGAAAGTAATAGTAGATGAAAAACAGAGGAATCTGGATTCTCAATGGCTGGTGAAGCTTCTATATCAACCCTGGACTGCCCACCTCTGAAGTTTTACATGTGAAGAGCAAACCTGATACTTTGTTTAAAAGACTCTATACGGGTTTCTGTTACATGCAGCTGAACACAACTCTGATAACCACTGAGATCAAAGGGCAGAGATTTTGCTTTATTCTCCTTTTCATCCCTCACATTGAGATGCCCAAGCTGACCAAGAACCCGGAGTTGGGAGTTGTCCCAAATGACCCCCTTATTTTAGGATTCTGTCCTGCAGGTACCACTCCACAAATTCCTTTAAATGATCACTAGATCACAATGCTCTGGGTCAGAACAAAGGGCTGTAGATATGGGCAGTAACTTCCAGGAACTCCCAGGTCACAGGATAATACAAATGGCATGCTTTAGCAACTCAAAAGCCCCACCTTATTTGACTTTCAATAGCAGACCCCTCTTACTTCAGCAACTCAAAAGCCCCACCTTATTTGGACTTTCACCTTTCGCCTTCTCCAACCCCTCCTTCCCTGCATGTAACCCACAATATAAGCCTTCACCCTACAGTGGAGTCGGGGTCCCAACACTGAACTGCTGCGCAGGTGAGGTGTGGAGAATTAATATAGGCTCTTTGTTATTACATGCAACTTCGGACTCCCTGGTTGTCTTTGGGGAACTCGAACTTTGGGCACAACAACATCTAGAACATTGCTTACCTAGTAATAGGTATATGAAAAAATATTCAACAAATAATAGAAAAATGGAAAAAAATTACAAAAGTTATTGTCTTTAAAATACTCTACCTAGGTATTTTGAAAACATTTCAACTTGAATAATTTGTTACTTTTTTTTTAGTTATAACAAACAGACAAACAAACAAAACCAAAACCAAAACTCAGTCCTTTTAAACTACTTGTATTAACGTTAACTATAATCAAGAGTTTTCCAGCACTATATCTGACA